>QANX01001032.1:0-46141 GCA_003254975.1 Ochetophila trinervis | reverse complement strand
TTTTATACAGTAACAGCGGAAAAAAATATTTTAGTTCAATAAAATTACTAAAATTTAAATTTAAAAATTTAACTAACTTCTAACATGAACTACGTCCTAAATGCAAACGGGAATCAACTTATATAAGAAGAAAAACTGACCACAAAACAGTTCCATAACTAGACCAAATGTGATCTAGTACTGTCTATTCAAACTGATGAAACTTAAACTTTTCTGTCATCTTTCTTAATTACCCATTTGAACCACTTTTTCAATCTTTTTTTGACGTCTTAATTATATTTAAAAAAAAAAGGAAAAAAAATTGGACAGCTTTTGGACCCCCGTTAGACTATATTATGAATTAGGATAAGTTATAGTATATATTAAGATTTCAGATTAATTTCTAATAAAAGCATTTTTTTTTTTTGGTAAAACTAATAAAAGCTAGTATAATATTCAGAACCCCAGTTTATTAGATTCGTACAAGAGAGCATAAACCAAAAAAAAGAAGAAGAGAAGAAGATTCGTAGAAGAGAGCTTAGCAATATATTTCGATTTTTGAATATTTGAATCAGATTTAGAGCCAGAATGAAAAAATGAAAAAGAAAAAAAACCATGAATTTGGTTCTTTTGTTGGGATAAAATCAAATGATTACTTATTTGAAAATTTCACATTGGTTAAATATGGAAAATTCTAAAAAGTATATAAAAAAAAATTGGATTAATTTTTTAAACGTGGAGTCTCACATTTTGACAATTGATATAAAAAAGAGATGCAGATTGAGTTTTATTTGTAGGTGCAAGATGAATCTAAAATAAATCAAATATTTGAGCTTTAACATTTCTGTCAAGAAATGACAAACTTAACGCGCAAGTTCTAATGGTATCATTTTCAAGTAGTACAGAAATTAATTACAAATGAATTAAATTGCATGGAAAGCTATTTTTCTACGCGTAAAGGAAATTGGACTATATTAGACATCCTATGCAATTTGACCTATGCGTAAAGGAAATTGCACTATATTAGACATCCTATGCAACTTGACCTAACTGATCTATCACCGAAAGATTTAGCCAAAAATATTATGGATGTTAGATTTTTATGTTTATTGGCCAAATGCAGCTTTCATTAAGACAAAGTAGTACCGAAAGAACCCCATCAAGATAAAGCAATAATCTCTCAGAGATTAAGTTTTGTTTGGTCAAAGACAAACACTCACTGTTACGTACACTAATCTTTGTAACCTTGCTTTCATGAATCAATTATGTAGTTGCTAGATAGGGAAAAAAAGCAAAATATCATAATTTGTTTATTTTGTTGTTGTTTTTTTCCTGTACTACTTGTTAAAGTGAGTAATATATGTTAATTAACTAGTATATTTATATATGTTTTGTTATTATTTCAAAATGATCCCATATGTACATGTCACCTGCATGATACACAGTTTATGGCCTAATGCCTATAATATTACCAAAAGAAATTTGTAATAATTACCAAAAGTTTATATACATATATGCTTCAAATCAAACCCTTAATATATATATATATATGAACTAATTCCTCTGGTTCTACAAAAATAGTAAAATTTAATCAAAAATTCTAAGGTCACCAAATAAAGATCAAGTTCTTTTCANGCATCCACGTGGCTTCAGTAACGTTTTAGACGTCGGTTTTAAACCGTCGTCGATGTTTTATTAGTATTGACGACGCCTCATTAGACGACGGTTTCGTGTCCGTCGTCTAAACACGTAAGACGACGGATTTTCACCGTCGTCTTTGACCCTATTCTGTAGTAGTGTTTATGACATTTATTTTAATACAATTTCGTTAGCAACATAAATTTATTATCGCAGATTGAAAATTTAATGTCGGATTCTATAAAAGGAGCACCCGGATGGCAAAGTTCAATTTTATTTTTTCTTGTGAGGTAAATAAAATTTATTTAATGGCATTATTAAAAAAAGTATTCACAACTTTCCTATCTAGTTATATATTATTCTTTGCCTTTGTGAAAACACACAGCCCTTTGTTAGGATGTTGTGTGTTCTCGCACAATTTAAAACTCTATAAAACTACCTTTCACATTCCATGAGGCGGAATACTTTTACATGGCCTATACTCTATCAATGTTATGTTGTATAGGCTAACATTACAGCTAATTTCCATTCTAACAACAAATTGAATTCAAATTTTGCTCAAAGAAAGAAACTTAACCTCTAATTTGATCGAGTTTGGTTTCTCTTTTGGAAGTTTAGTGGTTTGCAACTCAAGTTCTTTAGCTTTAGTTCGTGGTCGCATCAATGGTCATTTAGAGTCCAAAGTTGAAACATAGTGGACAATTTTTTCTTGGAGGTGGTGAGTCTCTTTGCAAGTGGTCTATTTGGGATAGGTTTCTTCATTGGGATGATTTTTTCAAGGTGGGTTTCTTCAACGGTTTTTTAATCACAGTGGTTTTATTTTTTTTGTATAATCACTGATGTATCTTTGCCAAAGGGTTACTTAACCTGTGCCATTGTTATCGTTTAGTGTAGAGTAGAGATGAGTAAGAATGAGAGAGAAGATCAGAGGAGAGGTTTGTTTTTGTATTTTTGAATTTTTTTAAAAACATAAGTATAGTGAATATTTTAAACTTAGTATTGATGAGGTGGTGAACATAAATAGCAATAAAAAGTTGTAGACATAAATAGTTAATCTAATCTACCGGTGGATATCAGTACAAAAATTCCAAAGAGAATTTGAACAGATGCCCATGATTGGAGCAAATTAATGAAATATATCTATCCTGTTTTTTAATGGTTCTCCCCTGTCATCTCTTCAATCCTCCTAAAAAACTCATTAAAAAACTCCTGCTTTACTTTACCAGTTCACCTCACCCCCTTAATCTCTCTCATTTTTGTTTGCTTTCATTCTTTTTGTAAGCTCCTACCACTCTTTCTTTTCTTTCCTTCTTTTTATTTTTTTTCCTCTCTCTTTCTTTTCTTCCAAACCTATTTGAAGTGATTCAAATATTTTCGAAGTGGTTTAGCTCTCTAAAAATATTTATTTTTATTTTTGTGATGTTTAAAAATTTTATGGGCAACGATTCAAATGTGTTCATGGTGTTTCTATTCTTTAAACCGTCTATAGAAAAACACACTGCCTTTAGAATGGGCAATTTAAAAAACAGAAACACCATTTTAAAAGCGGTGTATTTTTCTTTGGGCGATGTGTAGATTAGTCTTATACACTACCTATGAAAAAAACACACTGCCTTTATAAAGAGCAGGATGTTGTTCATGGGTGGTGTAAAAACAAAAACACATGATGGTCTTATTTTTTACACCGTCTATTGACACAACACACCATCCATTATAAAAGCGGTGTGTAAATTAGTCATACACATCTCCCATAGTGTTATGCACCGCTTTTATAATGGGCGGTGTGTTGTTCCATGAGTGGTGTAAAGAAACAGAAACACACATTGCTCTTCTAAAGACAGTGTGTTGCTCATGGGTGGTGTAAAAAAACATAAACACATGGTGATTCTATTATTTACACCACCCATTATAAAAGCGGTGCATAACTCCATGAGCGGTGTGTTTCTCCAAGGGTCACACATTGAACAATCAATGTCTATTGAATATTCTTCCACGCCCTTAATAAAGAAAATTTCCCTAACCAAAATCGGTGTGATTTTCCATGGGTGGGGAGAAAACCTATGCCTTGTTCAATTACTGAAAAAAAATAATAAACACCCACAAAAAGATAATAAAAAACCAGCAAAGAAAGACTAATCAAGCAAAATAATATTTTTGTGCAGAAGGATGAGTAATTTCATTGTCAATAATAATAATAATAATAATAATAATAATAATAAAAGCTACATCATACAATAAAAGCTGGTTTGCCCATTGGTTCACCCATATTGTTCAGTTCAGGGTACCTAAGCATAATTTCTTCAACCACAGTGGTCATGAGCAATTCTTCATTTTCGTCCAAGATGCGAAAAATATACATGCCGAATAAATCAATCATCCGAGTCAAATAGTTCAACTTTATGTTGAAGTCGGTCTCATCTTGAGGTAGCAAATGGAAAAACAAGGCTGATGTATTCCTCATTTTGTGCCTTGTTGTTATCTATGAAGTCTTCGATATTGGAGGTTTGAGTTTTGGTTTTAGAAGGAAATGAAAATGGAGCATTTTAATGGCAGATTTTATAAATTTGGAAATGAAGGATGACTTTTCGATTTCTAGTCTTCTACACGCTTTATTTATAATACACCGTCTTTGGATAGAACGAGATGTTTTTCCAAAAGCGATGTGACTGAAAATAGAAAAGTCAGCATAATAATTAGATTAGATCTCAAATTACTGGTAAGCATAAATTATATCTTTTTGGTTGACATAAATAGATTAGATAAATTACATATTAAATATTATTATTTTTGACAAAAGATAATGAAAAAAAAAAAAGCAGCTTATGTGCTGGAAAATTTTTTAAACATCATAAAAAAAAACTTTTAAAGTGATTTAAATAAATTTGGGTAAAAAAAAAAGGAAGAGGAAAAGAGAGAGGGAGAGAGAGAGAGAGAGTAAAGCTTAAAGAGAGAAGGAAAGGAAAAAAAAAAAAAATGAGAGAGACAGAGGAGGCGTGGAGATTTGGTAGAGTAATAGGGGAGGAGTAAAAGTGAATTTTTTAGAAAAAGGACTGATTCGGCTGTTGGCATGAACCAAAAAAAAAATTGATCTTATTTCATTAAGTTGTCTAAACCATATCCGTACAAATTCTCCGTTCCCAAAACTTAATAACATGACCAGATCCAAAAACCATATGTGCCAGTCTGACTAAAGTATAAGCCCATGGTTTTAATCCACATAAGGCCCATTATTATCTCAAGTCCAGCAGGTTTGGGTCAAAATCATAACCAAGATGGGCCAATCTCTTCCCCATGTGGGCCCAGCATTTTTCATTCCGTTTTCTCCTAAAACCCTGAGAAAAAAATTAGGAACGTTTTAGTTCCAAGGGTTTAAGCTTTCCACCATAACCAGATGAACCAGGTGCCCCATCCATGGCGATTTCGGGTTTAGGGTTCGCTTGCCGTACCCCTTTCTCTCTTCGTAACCCTCTCTTTCCCTGCGTTCGTAAGGCAATTCCCTATATAAATATATCTATTTGTGTATGTATATGCGTGTATTTGTTTCTATGCGTTGAGGTATGAGTGAATGGACCATGTCTATGATATATTTGCAGGTGCGGCAATGCTTGGTGGCGGCCTTCGACGTCTTCGATGAGCCAGAGGATCTTCTGAGGGTCGGCAATGATAACCATAATGCGGTTTGTAGAAAAGGCAAGAATAAAAGATTTGATTGATTTTTTTAAATTTTTTTTTCCATTTTGAAGTTTTTGGTTTCTGACTTTGAATATTCTGTTGTGGAATCACTAACTGGGTTTTTGAATTTTTTCATGCTTCGTGCTTAAGGAGATGGTAAAGTTCCAGAATGGAAAAAGTTGAATTCCAAAGAGCTTGGAATTAGTACTTCTAAGATCACGAGGCCTACGAGAAAGGTTCTTAATGTTCTCAAGCAAAAAGGTACCTTTTGTTTTTGTTTTTGTTTTGTTTTGTTTCTTTCTTTTTTTCTGTTTTGTTTTGTTTTTTGTCCTTTATGATACAAGAGGTGGTGAAATTTTGAATTCCACAGTTGCCACTAAACAACAGTCATAGTACTTGTCTTAAAAGTAGCATTCTTCTTTCTCATTTTGAATATGTTTTTTTGTTACCTCTTTTTATCGTAGGATATCAGGTTTACCTTGTAGGCGGTTGTGTTCGTGATCTTGTCTTAAAGAGAACACCAAAGGACTTTGACATAATAACTTCTGCGGAATTGAAGGAGGTTACTCTTTATTGCTGTCTTCATAGTTTATGTTGATCTTAGTTCATGTTTAAGTATCACTATCTTTACAATTTTTTTTTTATTTGATGTTATCATCCATAATCTAAAGTGCGGGCCCTTTTCATATGTGACGATAGAAACTTAAGAATTTTGCCTTATTGTTTTAACTTCCAAGCTAAGCTTTCAAAATTCCCCATTGACAGGTGAGAAGATCATTTTCTTGGTGTGAAATAGTTGGAAAACGGTTTCCCATATGTCATGTGCACGTTGATGATACCATTGTGGAGGTTTGTTTTTTTGGTATTTTAAATTCTTTTTTGCCTATTTGGTTGTGCCTGTGGCCCTGTACAGTGTTACCTTGCAGAAATTTATAATATTGAACTTTCTTTTGTCGCTTCTTCTTGCTTAATCTATATACTGTGCAATTAGGTTTCAAGTTTTAGCACTTCCGGGAACAACCTCAAGAGGAATTTGAGTAGTGAATTTGGAAAACCTTGTGGCTATGACGAAAAAGAATATGCTCGTTGGAGGAATTGTCTGCGGCGAGACTTTACAATTAACGGGTGGACGCTACGACCCTTGTAACTTGAAAGTTCAAAATTGTTCACTTCATTATTTTTAGTACTCATTGGTACCTCTCGTCTATCTGTTATTTTTTTCCTATTTCTTATAACCTCTCTCTCTCTCTCTCTCTCTGCAGGTTAATGTTTGATCCATATGAAAGGATCGTGTATGACTATCTGGGAGGAATGGAAGATATTAAAAAAGCCAAAGTGTGCACATAGTCTTAGCAGTTATGCCTTCTTAATTACTTGAGTTTAGACTAGCTGGCAACGTACATAGACCTTACCTCATCTTCTGTGGACGTAGGTGCAAACTGTTATTCCTCCAAACACTTCTTTTCAAGAGGACTGTGGTGAGTTTTTGTTTGCTGTTTCATATGTTTTTATGGGAGTGGTTATTTAATGAAGACACCTGCTCATGCATTGATGCACAAATGATGAACACTTTCTCACATTGTCCAAGCTAAGATATCCTTCATTATTTGATGAAGCTCGCATTCTGCGTGCAATAAGAATTGCAGCCCGGTTGGGATTCCGTATTTCAAGGGAAACAGCTCATTTTGTTAAAAATTTATCTGGCTCAGTCTCAAGACTTGATAAGGTAGTTAAAGCTTCTTTCACCCTATCAATTTCCTTCAGTCAATGTGTACGTGCATGAGTTTTGTATGACCTGTTCATTGTTTCAAACTGATTTAGGGAAGGCTACTGACGGAAATGAACTACATGCTAGCATATGGTTCTGCTGAGGCTTCTTTGAGGTATTTATGGAAATTTGGACTCCTAGAAATTCTTCTACCCATCCAGGTATTCATCTAACTTTTGAACTTCTTTTGTTATTCAATCGCTGTAGAATTTAATATGAATTGATGTTGCAGGCAGCATATCTTGTTCAGAACGGTTTTCGAAGACGTGACAAAAGATCCAATATGCTTTTGGTAATAATAGTTACATGATTTTTCAGTTGATATGCTCCAGTTAGAGCAATTGGTATTGTAGGTCGTATAGCTTACAGCTTACCAATGTTCATGTTTTAGTAGCTAAATAGTTGCCCATCAAGAAGACTTGGTTGGTAGATGTTATCACTTATCACGCATAGTAGTTTCTCTCTGTTTCTTACGCTGATATCTGATATATGGTGCTAATAAATTTATCTAACTTTTGATGTTTCATCTGCAGTCTCTGTTTTCTAACATGGATAAACTTTTGGCACCTGACAAGCCTTGTCATAGTAGCTTGTGGTAAGATCTATCATTTAAAATAATTGCTTATTTGTTACCTATATGTCAGTTGTCTATGAGGAATGGGGCATAAGATTTATTTAAAAGGATTAATATCATTCACCTCCTCTCCTCTGAGGTTTAGCTTAAATACAATTTGATCTCTCAAGTTTCAAAAATATCAACCTTCCCTCAGGTTTCCAAAATTACCATTTCCTCCCTTATTATGCCATTCATATCCCGTGGATTTTTATCACTCACCCCTTATAAGGGTAAGAGTTAAATTTTTTGAAATTTGAGGGATTAAATTGTAGTTGGTGCAAATCTCAGAGGGTTTAGATGGAATATTCCCTGAATTAAAACGGCATAATCGCTTGCAATTGCATGAAATTATGCTCCCCATTGGACCAACCAAGCATGAATTACAACAGGTTTATAATTTCAGGGTTGGGATCTTTGCATTCCACAAAGCGCTCTGTGACCAACCTAGGGATCCCTTGGTAGTTGCTGCCTTCAGCCTTGCAGTTCACAATGGTGGAGATATAATAGAAGCGGTAAATATAGCTAGGAGGATCATTAAACCACATGATACAAGCTTTTATGAGTTACAAGAACCTCGGGACCTGGACTCTCATGCATTGACAAATGAGGTTATGGATTTCACAGCATCTGTTAAATGTGCTCTCCGTAAAATGACCAATGAGCACATTGTCTCCCTAGCGATGGCAGGGTATCCAAAAGCACCATACTCGGATCTGGTAAGCAAGCAACAATTTCTTTTCCGCTTTAATTTTATGAAATTAAATGTTAAAATGCTGCCAAGCGGGGTGTCACTTATAGATGGCAGTAACACATATGGAGGAATCATTGGCTTGAAAATCACTTGGACAATCGCACCTTTTTATTTTTCTCTTGGTTTTATCTTGAGTAGGCTGTGTATTTATTGAGCAATTATGGAAGACCGTTCATGATTCTTTCTATCTCAAAATGCAGGTATTTATCCCATTGGAATTGTATTTGAGGGTCGGCAGAATTTTTGAGTGTGTAAAAGAGTATACAGGGAAGAAATCTTTGTCAAAGCAAGGCAGCAAGATTGATTATGAGTCATTAGCTCATGGAGCCCTGCCAGAAGTTAGGTATATTTTTGCTAGGATTGTTTTTGATACTGTGTTCCCTCTTAATTTAAACCATGATCATGCATAAGTAGTTCCTCGTTAGAAGTTAAAAAAATTATACTGTAATATGAGAAAAGAAAATAAAATCAGCGCAAAGCCTCAAATTTCTCACCTTGACATTGATGATAAAGTGGCATTGCAATTTGTATTGAAAAAAGTAGCAACCATTAAGTAAATTTATTGAAATTGAAATCGCTGCTGTAGAATACATGTCACACGATAATAACTCTAATTTAGTATTGCATTTACCATCTTTGGGAAAACTGATCCTAATCCCAACCTTATTGTACCTAGTGACATGATAAGAATAAGAACCATCCTCTTGAATGAAATCTCTCTTGAATAAAGCAGTGGCTTTTGCAAGGCAAAAAATGTGGAACCAACCATCCTAATTCCTACTTCTGTAACTAGATCCGAGTATAGTGGTCATTAACTTTAAAGTTCAGGCATTTGCGGGATCATTGGCGGCTGCAGCTCATTGGTAGCTGGAGCTGGAGTAATACCACCGGTAGTTGGCCTGAAAGAGAATAATCCATATACAAAATCAGATTGAACAAATAAATAAAAAAATCATACAGAACTCGGCAATTATAAATCTTGAAGGATATATAATATTGATGAGCATCACGTTGAGAAATGCAGGAGAAGAAACTTACAGCCCAACAGAAACTTTAAAAGCATCATAGAGACCCCATTGAGCTCCGGTAAGAGTTCCGATCATCACTATACGGAGAGGAAGGCCACGGGTACATAAACCCCATAATCCTAGCTTCTTAACAGCCTTCATTCAAGATCAAAATGAGAAGGAAGCAAGTGAGCTTATTGTTTTTATATATAACATATAGATTAAATGAGAGATAAGTGCAATATTCTACTAACATCACCAACTGTAGCACCCTTGGCATTGTTGAGAAAGGAGACCAAATTGTCAGCAGGGTGGGAAATAAGAGCGCAGAATATACCAGCCATGTATCCACCAGTAACGCTCACTCCGAGCTGGAAAATACCGCTGCACTGCTCTTTTGGCGTTGGGATTGCATGCTTGTATAGCAGCTCAACTATTGTCTCAAAAGATGCAAACTTCATCATCGTATCTGAAAACCCACAAATTTATATATCATTATCCCAAAAACCCAAACCATTCATTTACAAGCTCAGCTTCAAAGAACTAAACCCCATTTCACAAATAGATACTGCATACAACTTACAAGGAATTTGACGACCCCAAAGTGGAACAATCCCTTTGTACAATCTGCAAAATGTTCAAAACCCCACTAAAATTGAACACTATCGAATTTGAAAAACCAGATGGGAAAAAAAAAAAGAAAAAAAAAAGAAGGCAATGTAGAACATTAATTTCATACCCACGAACACCTTCGGAGTTGACCAACTTGGGGAAGCCATCGGCCAAACCTTTGGCGAAACCAGGGCGAGTTTGGACTCGGACTTTGACGGCTTCCATGGGGCAAAGAGCGACAGCGGCGATGACTTCGGCGGAACCAGAGCCGGCCAGGTAGACGAAGGTCTTGTACTTGGCGGCGTAGTCGGGACCCACAAGATCGGAGTAGTACTTCTTGAAGAACTCATAGAAGCCGTATTTGCAAGCTCCTTGAGCACTGTAACCTACCAACGTTGGAGCCCAACCTCGAAACAGACCTTTGATTCCCTGCTCTTTCACTGCAACGCCGAAACCTGAGCTCACGCTCTTGTACTTTGCCGGGTCAATCTAAATTTTCCATATTCAAAAAACAAAATTTACAAAACGATTTTTATTTCCCCACATAATTTTCAAACAGTCAACCCGTTGACCATGCCTTGTCAAAGTAAAAGTCAAGCCTCCGTTTTGAATAGTCCAAATCAAACAGCCAAAACAAATTGAAATTGTAAAAGAACGTGGAAGGTGCTGTCTCGCTCCCAAAGTTTGGGATTTTTTATTCCGTGTAATTTTGGAATCAGAATCCCACAGGTTTTTATTTGCGGTTCCAAAATGATAGAAAGATAAAAACAATGAATCAACACTTTATTAAAAACAATGAGTTTTTGTTGCAATGACACTGGTTGGAATATAATAAAATCTTTAAAAAAATTGTGGCTAGTTATTTTATTTTTTAAAATTATATTTTATTAATCATAAATAATATTTAATTTAATATAGTTTATCAAAACGAGTAAGTTTGTATTTAACAAATAATATTATTAATAATGATAACATTTGAATTTATAATAAATAATGTTTTTTATTTTTTAAATTTCGTTCTAATAAAAATTGCATATACAGGAACAGAGAAATATAATTTTGGTTGAAGAAGAGAAGAGAAGAAGAAGAAGAACCTGCATGTTACACTTGACGACATCAAGAGGAGTGACAAGGGTGTGTGTGGGTCCCGTGCTTAATGATCCTCCAACAGTGCATGCTGCGTAGAACGCCGGCGAGAACAACCGGATCTTTTCTTCCGGTGACGGAATGATCAAACTCTTTGACGGCGTGGAAGAGTAGAGGAACTTCGGAAGAGAGAATTTTTCCGACGGAGCCATTCCGACTGTGAATGCCTTAAATTAGTTTTCTTTCTCTTAGCTTTTGTGAGAAAGTTTGGGATGCCTTATTTTTTAAGCTTTTTTTTTTTTTTTGTTTTGCATTGAATGAAGAAAAACAGAGGGAAATGGAGGTTCATGTAATGGGACACGGTAGAGAAGTTGTTCACGTTTTCTGACTTTTCTCACATAACACCTATTATAACGCATTTAAATTATAATTTTAAAAACATAATTATTTAAAGTTCAATTATTTATTTATTTTTATTTTATCAATTTTAAGAAAAGAAAAAAAACATTAAAATAATATTTATTTATTTAATTATAATGTGTAAAGTTTAGCACATGTATGGACTTGAATAAAAATTAATATACTTAATTAAGTATTGAAAATGTAAAGCATGACTATTATAGTCTTTTTTTGTTGTTTTTTTTTTATAATGTTATTAACAAAAAAGTAGTATTAGTTTTATTTTATACATATATAAATACACACACAAGTATATCCAATCCATATTTAACTATTATATGAGATTGTGATGTTATTATATATTATATTATTATAAACTTTTAATTTTAATTATACGGTTTTAAACATATATTTCAACTTAGAATTAATTATTAATGATTAAGTTGTTCTAGTAAATTTATTATTTAATTGGATCAATTTTGCTTAGAAAGATTAATTTCATGTAAACAAATCATGTTAACTCAAATTGATATGTTTAATAAATAAGTTACACAGGTCGTGTATGCTCAGATTATGCAATTTTGACATAATTAATAAACAAGTTCACTTGCACGGATTGCCAATTGTTTGACATATCAAAATTCGAGAGAAACAAAAATTTTACTAAAATTGCTGAATATTATAAATATAATGTAGTACAATCATCTTTGTTTAGTATTCTATATTCCTCTATACAGTATTAGACAATTTCAATCCTCCAATTCACCTGAAATTAGTATCGACATTGCTACCAACCTCCTGAGAAAATCGAACAGAGGCAGCACGAACCATGTCAACTAGCTCCTCGTCGAGCTCTTCAAGTTCACCAGAATCACATAGTTGTCGATATGATGGAGCCATTAGAATTGCAGCAACATCAACCAAGCTTCTTAATGAGAAATTGGCAGCAAGTTGGATTACTTTAATGCAAAGTTGTCTCGCGGAATCAAGACAGGCGACAATCATATTTGAGCAGGCTTCTTGAACATCTTCTAAGAACCAGAACTCGGCTAGCCAACAGAGCTCCACATATGGTTGCAGCTCATGGAGCTTTTCTTGGGTGTCCATGTTCTCCCATAGACATCCAGTGGGAGGCCTTGGCAGCTCACCAGAATAGAACCAATCGACTAGTTTAATCATTGCTTCCCAACTGACAGGGACCTTTACGGTTTGTGAATGGCTGCAAGGATAGACAAAGGAGGAGGAAAATGAAAAAGAATGAAAAGAGAAAATTGAAATGTTGAAAAACAAAAATGCAAACATACAAGTACCTTTCCTGCATTCCTGAGTTAAACAAGGCTCGCAGATAATCACAACTTGATGACAGTATAACCTTGTGAACATGCATGTGGGGCACTGAAACAGAGCAAACACCACAAGCCCAGCCCAAGTAGTCAGTTGGTTTGGCTTCCAAGATGACATCCCTAAAGTCAGCAATGCATGACATTACTATTATGGTATATATAATAAGATATAATTCTGGAAATAATCATGTATAAAAAGAAAAACATACGAGAAACGATGTCCAACAGGACCCAGAGCCAGAGAAAGATCAGAGCTAGGATATGGAGCTCCCCACTTTGGACGTCTCCTACAAAGCATTTGCAGCAGAGGGTGAAGATTACAATGTTTAGCAAGCCTTTTCAACTTTTTAATGAGTTCTTCTCCTGACTGTAGGTGTCCCACGTACATAGACTCCAACAACTTTACCAATATCTGGCGATCAACATGAGCAGATAACCGAATTTCTCCTGTAAACTTTCCACACATTTCCATAGAATCAATTTCTGAGGAACCCGATTGTTGCTCATTATGCGGCAGCAATGAGGGACATCGAACTGCAAGTACAACACTATGAACGCTCAAAGACTCACCATTTGTAAGAATGAGTCTAGTATCTGTATGATCCATGTCATTGAGTGACTTGCCAATCCTATTCCCAAGTTTACATGGAAAACCATAGCATCCAAGATAACTAAGAATATATGCAGCAGACCTTCGTAGTTCAGGAGTTGTTTTGTCAATACAGATATTCTGGAGTTTGCAAACTAGTTCTGCTATTGTACAAGTCATCTGACTCGTAAATATGTCTAGGTTATTTCTTATGCATACAGAATACTTTATCAAATCTGCTAAACCCAATAAACTATAAAGCAAAAGCATGTCTTTGCCTTCCCATTCTTCTGTGGAAGGAAAGCAACAAGTCCTTTTACAGAATGGACTATGCAGATGAGAAGAAAAATTCAGCCTTTCTATACAAAAGTCACTGCTCAAGCACAAATTGACAAGATGTAATAGTGTCTGCACTCCCCCACATTCGATTACCCACTTCTGAAACTGTGGCAGACCTGAATAACATGTCAAACCCATCAGGTAAATGACAATTTGTAGTGCTCCAAAGTTGTTCCCCAATAAGGTTCTATTGAGCGTTTCAAGCAAGTGGTTCAAATATCCTTCGCCATTTTGGTGGTTCAGCACTTCGAACAGTCTATCACTCGCCTTTGATGAAACATATTTGCAGGGAGAATAAATCATCATCAGAACTGCCCTTGTTGCTGATTCACTTCGTAAAATATCACTAACATCATTTTGCCATATACATTTCTTAATTGCTTCCAAAAAAGCCAAACTGTCAAAATGAACAAGGATAAAATCAGAAAATGCCACACCGATAATATGTAGGGAAATCATGCATGTCGAATTTCCACATAAAAACAACACATAAGCTTAAAGGAAAAAGAATGAAGACACAAGTTTACATATAAAGAAACAAAGTATAATCAAGAGAAACCTTAACAATGACAAGGACTAGACATTACCTACCATGCACATGTAATGAGCATGTCAATGAATAGCTCCTTTCCATTTCCATGAATCTCAGGGTTGAAATCTTCTTCGCATTGAATTGCAAGCCATCCAAGAATATCCCATACATAAGTCCTTAAACTAAGAAGATAATCTGCATTGAGACATTCCCGAGCAATAGATACCTGCTCTTCTGATGACAAAATAGGTTGATACAATGTGCTATGAGAATTTTCTAGGAGAAGATCAAGAAGAATTTTGTCTATCCCTAGTTTCCAGAAATACACGTGATGCTCTCCTGCCCAAGAAGTAATTAGAGCCAAACGACATGCCTCCACTAGCAAAGATATCTTGTCCCCAGCCTTTCCAGAATTCAAGTTCCACTTGTTCATTCCGCATATAATGGCTTTCACAAATGGTTCACAACACAAGCTCATCATTTTCAAAAATTCTTGTTCATTTATCTGAGCAAAAATGGTAAAAAGTTTGACTTAATATATTAGGATGCTTTTAAGTATCTTACCATGATATCTTTTGTGAAGAAGAAATTACTGCCATTACCGCTAAACATTGAGCAAGCCTGAAACCTTCCCTACGAACAGAATAAGGTTGCGAATGCTCCATGCATTGCAGCATCATTTCTATAAGGGCTTCTCCATTTTCTAGAAGTTTCTTGGCTCCATTACCACATAAAGCTAGTAAACAGAGATAGAAAATTATCATAATCCAAAATTTCAAGAATGTAGACTGATTATCAATAAAACTTAGATGGGAAAAAAAAAAAGAATGAAGTTCAACACAAAAAGTCAAATACCTATAGCAGAAAACAACTTCAAAACCACCACTCTATCGTAAAAATCTGACTTTACAAGCAGAATGTTTAAAGCCTTCATCAGTTCAGGATTACTCCAAACAAGAAATCTAGATTCATGCCACTGCCATAGTACTGTACTTAAGAATGAAGCCATTTGATGGAAATACTCAATTGGCTTTGTTCCTCCACAAAAGTCTAATACGTTAGAACTGACATGAGAAACGCTTTCAGTTTTCTTCAGAATCTCCCAAACAACCTTTTCATACTTAATGCTCAAATTTAAGAGAATATGATTTAATGCAGTTGCACATGATATAGCAACTTCAATCTGACGGGAAGATAACAAAGATGACAAAGGATCTACAAGATCTAACACATAAGACTGCAGAACTGAGTTGGGTAAAATGCTGACCAACTTCACGGTCACATCTCCTGCCATGCTTAACACGCTCACATTTTTACATTGAAGAATCCATACCAATGCCCCTACCATATCAGCAACAGAATCCTGAAAATGGAAGGTAAATATCATGTGAAAAAAGGTTTTGATTTTCAAGTCTAATTATTTAACTTTTTTAACAACATGGGTACCTTCACAAATGGATGGTGCCGTGCCTCTCCAGAAATAGAATCAAGAAATGAAGAAATGGAGTGAACTACATGTCTTTGTATCTCAATATCCGAGCATTGCCATTTCCTTGCATGCTTTTCATGAGACCTACAATATAAATCCGTTCAGGAAGCACATATAAAATCGACATAAGACTTTTAGTAAACTTTATTTCAAAAAAAAAGACTTGTATGGAACTCTACCCAACTAAACCTTAATTCTAATAATGGGGCTTTGCCACAACTATAGATTTGTCCTCATGCGGCTCTTGCTTACTCTATTCTCATCAAAACTCAAAAGGGTAGGCCACAAAATGCTTATTTATTCATTTGCAAATAAAATGCACATATAAAGTCAATTAAAATTTCATTCCAACTAACTACAACTGGGTTTTGGGTAAAATAAAAATAAAAAAATAAAAAAAATTATCCAGTATCCTTATTCTGCATAGATGACTTAAGAAGCAAAAATCTAAAAATAAAAGTAAAACAAGGAAAAAGAAGCACTTCTTAGCCGATCAAAGGCCAAGGTGAGAGGAGCTAAGCAAAAATGTTGAAACAGAAAGATTAGAAAGGAGAGGAATTTAGGAACCCAAACCTGGTTCCGAGTTTAAGAGCATCCTGGAGACGCTGATGGGCGGTTTGCGTGCGCCCACTAAGGATCCGATTTCTGTCTGCTCCACGTTTTGACGATCCCATCTCTTTCTCTTTTTTGAGTCCAAACCCTAAAATTTCACAACAAAACCTTTTCCTTTCTCTGTATCAAATGCAATAATACTCTTGAAAGCTCTATGACTTCCAACTTCAGCGGCAAACTGATTTTTTACTTCTGCAAAAAAATAACCCAACTCCAAGCACCGCCATCTCCACCAGCTTCTTTGCCGAAACAAACCTTCTTTTTAAAGGTAATACAAACTTATTTGTTTTATTACTTCGAATTTTATTTTTTACGGCACTGTTTTGCAAAGTTTTATTAGAAACGTAATTGTTTTTTTATTTAGAAATATTTTGTGTTATTTTTATGGTTGTTTCTTCATTTCAAATATAAATGGTTGTTTATCTGATATAGAAATTTTTTGGTTTTAATTTATATACCATAAATACCTTTTTAATTAAAAAATAATTTTTTTAATAATAATTATGTATATAAAAATTATTTATAATTATTAATCATTTTTAGTTAACAAAATGAATTGTTAAAGAAATTTTTATTTCTTTTAAAAATTTAACATGATAAATCATTTAAAGGTATATATTTATTTTGACATTATTATATACATTATTACTAAAATTTATTTTTTCAAAACAACATCATATAACATATTAATTTTAATAATTGATATTTTATTAGGAATGCAAAAAACAATCATAAAAATTAAATTTTTAAGGTAATATAACTGCTTCAATTTTAGGATAAAAAATAAAAGATCTAATGAAGTAAAAACACAGAAATTATCCCAAACGTATTTGTTTAATTTTATAAATTTAGATATCAAAATTTTGGTTAATAAATTTGAAAAATTTTGTAAGAATTTTTTGGGTTTCATTCACAATTTGTTCAGTATAATATATAATTTACACGTCAATTCTGTAATATAAAATTTACACGACAATTTAATTTGGCATTTAGAATTAGACCTGGTAAAATGTTACACGATACGATAACACGATACGAAATGACACGATAATTTGCGGGTTTGGGTCTGCGATATCGGATCGGATTGATATCAGTGTCACACGATAAGAAAACGGGTTAAAACAGATTGGAACACGTTAACATGATAGATCATGATAAAACACGATAAAAAAGTATTAATTTAATTATTTTATTATAGTTAACTTTTTACATTACTTTTTTTTTTTAATTTGGAAAACTATAAAATTCATATTTTATTTCATTGAAAAATTACAATTTTTATATCTATTTATATATTAATATTTTGTTTTAAATTCTATCTTTTTTATTACTTATATTAGATGTAAATTTAATTTATAATATTTTAAATATTTTTAAATTAATTTTTATTTATTTTATAATATTTTAAATATTTTTAAATTTATAATTGAAATACATATTTTATTTTTTAGTCACGATAAATATTTAATATAATTTTAATTCGTAATATTTTATATATTTTAAATTCACAGTTATTATTCATGATTAAATTTTAATATGTTAATATATATTTTCTTAAATGTTTAAAATATCATTTGAATATGTTTTTAGGCTTAATAGACATAAATTGATAATGATTTATTGACAATATATATTAATATAAATAACAAAAATAAAACACGAAACAATACGAACACAGTTCAACACGAAAACTTAACGGATTGAGTTCGGATGAACAAAATTTGACACGATACGAACACAACATGATAGGAACACGGTTCAACACGACACGTTGCCAAGCCTATTTAGAACCTCGTTTCATAAAATACTTCCTCCAATTTCAATTTCACACCAAAATCCATTGTTTCATTTATACTGGAGCATAACCAAATCATAAAATGATAAAGAACATAAATATATTGAAGAATAGCCCATCTTCAAAAATAAACAACCAAGAGTGAAGCAAGAATGAAGAGAAGAGAACAGAAATAAAATCATTGACAGTGTAAGAAAGCTGGAATAGATTGTCTAATGCTAAACAAAGGTACTTTTTTTTTTTTTTTTTCAGAGTTCAAGCCAAACCCAAATACCTATCATGCTTATAAACACAGCTTGACTACGGCCTACATTTGCATACCCACCTCCAATGGCATTGCCACAAAAGGTAATATGACAGATTCCAGATCTAAGCACAAATCCTACCCTCCCCACATCCTTGAAAATTAATAATCGGACAGGATCGTGGGATATCAACTGCACTAAGACACTGTACATTTTCAACCCTTTCAATATCAAAGAGATCCACAGCAGAGCATCAAAATAAGCTCCCAAGTCGAGGAAAGTTAAACCCCCCCAACCGCCAAACAAAAATGTGTTCTGAAGGATAAATCCCATTACATATTAGAGAGAAAGAAAAACAGATAGATCTGCTAGCTAGCTTACCAAAGCAGATATGTAATAAGGGATCCAAAAGATGTAAACCATATAAACTAAACTTTGAGCCCATCCATCATATATGCCTTTCAAACATTTTATTATTGTCAGCCGCTGCTAAGTTGCCCACGACTTGAACCATGAGCACAGAAGAAATATGAAACACTCCCTCTGATGCCCACGTACACTTTTGACATTCTCAAAGGTACAGTTTCTCAGCTACTACCATGGTATACATATCCACACAGCTCCTCGTTAGCTTAGCACCGATTCTGAATTCATGATACCACCATTACCTCCACTGTGACTGTCAGATCCACCTGCAGACATAGAGCGCTGTGTGAAATCCATCAATAGCTGCCTCTGGTGCTCATCGGTGTGAGGAAGACTTGCACGTAAAAGTTCAACTGGCATTTCCCGAATGACAGATTTGGTTGCATCTGTTCCAACAACTGTGATATTTGATGTACCCTGCATCAGCAATGACTGCATAATACTATTATATTTATTTACACAATATTTGGTTATAAGACCGAAAAATTCATTGAAGGAAGCCTGCCAGAGTGCCCGATTAGTCATATTATAGTTGCTAGCGGCATGAGGATCTGTCAAAAGTTCTGTTGCCCTCTCAAGAACTGACTTAAGAATGAGAGAAGCCCCATCTCCAGCAGAACTGCCAAGTGGACGAAGTGGGGGCTGCTCTGATGAACAAACAACTGCTGCAAGGCAGGCACTAAGTGCACCAAGATCCATACCATGAACACACAATGAAACAACCCTTGCAAGGTTGTTTGTTGTTTCTGCTGCTCCTGGATCAGAGGGGAGAGCACCAAACAAGAACCTTAAGTGACGGAAAATAGCCATGCAAACAATCCGCATGAGCTCACTGCCAGGAAAAAGAAGTTGTAGGTATCGCGAGAGGAGTTTCCGTCCCTTAGGTAGAGCAACTAACCTCAAAAACACAAGATCATCCTTAGGAACAAGCCCAACTGTATGGCCATTTTTGCCAAGTGGGTCAACAAGTTGAAGTGATGCTGCAAGTCCTTCCAGCAGGACCTGCCGTCTGCGTCTTAACTGGGTCCCACCATCCTGTAGTTGACTACATTGCAGAAAACGGTCAATATCATCTACATCAAGAAGAAGACAAAGTCCATCTTCAATTGCAACTCTAGCAGCAAGCAATGGCTCCTGCTCTAAGGGCTTCTCAGAAGCCTTCTGTTCAGTGCTTCCAGGACCAGATGAATTTGGAGGATCAACTTCAAGAAGAGGACGTGGTCTACGAATTGAAGAGAAGAGAATCCTTCCAAGAGCATCTATCTGGAGAAAAGCATGGGGTTCAGAATTTGAGCGTCCTCGGGGAGGAAGATCCCTCAAGTGAGTGGGGCAAAACTGCTGCCTCACCTTTCCCACAACTGATTTTTTTGTGAGACAAGCCTGGTGGTAATAATCATCTATATAAGGGTCATTACTGTGTGTTGCAGCAAGTTGCATCCGGAGAATACTCTCAATTTCATCAGCTGTCATATACTTTGACCTAAACTGTGGCCACCCACCATCACTCTTCTGACTACTTGTATCAGAACCCTGCTGACTAGAACGAGAATTCCTTCTACCTTTCTGACCCAATTTTGGCCGTTGTTCTCTTAGATCAGCCAGACCAAGCATTGCTTCAAACTTACTCATTAAGGGTGGAGAAAGATGGTGATTGAATATATGGGACTGCATCCCTGGCAAATGATTAAATGATGGCTGGACATGATGGTGCATTCTATGTTGTTGTTGCTGAGACTGAGTCATTAATTGTGGAGAAATTATACCATTTTGATGAGACAATTGTTGCTGCAATAAATTATTCAATAAGCTAGAATGATCTCCAGCATACAAGCCAGCCTGATTGACCCATTGATTTGGAGGTCGACTATTAACACGTACACCAGAATTAAGCTGTGGTAAATTACCACCAAAGTGGGGTGAATGAGGTGGCCCAGACAATTGAAGCTGAGAATTAGAGAAGGCATTGAGGTTAGGTAAAGATAATCCACCTTGGGGTCCGCCAACAATATATGGAATATTCAGATGACCAGAATGGTGGTTTTGTGAAGCATGCTGCGATCTGCCACCAGGTGGGGGGTAAGAAGTGAATGAAGCTTTCGGCATCAAAATTGGTTCACTGGCAAAGAGCTGATGTTGGTTTTGCCGCTGCTGTTCCTGTTCAGGGTATGAAGATGTTCTGTACAAAGGCTTCACTTGCTGTTCCTCTTCAGGGTAGGAAGATGTTCTGTACAAAGGCTTTAATTCCATAAGGTGAGCGGAAGAAATTGGCTGCGAAGACCATCGCTTTCCTTCTAGACTGCTACCAGCATCATATAACTGATGGTCAACCCAATTAGGGAACTCCTCTTGTGCCCATTCTGAAGCAGATGAACCTGAAAGAAAAACAAAATAATTTACATTGCAATAAATCAACTCAATTATGAAGTTTCACATTTACACTCACTTTCTCTGGATCTCCTATCACCAATTACTCCTGTGCTTCTTGGTCCACTTACTCCCTTGTTCAACTGCAAAAAAACTAGCAATTAGAACATGCACACCTTAACGCGAAATCTTGAAGATGTTCTCAGACAATAAAAGATACTAGGACATTCTAAACCATCAAAATGACACGTGCTTCACTCTTTCCATGAAACTTTTCAACTCCATCATATCATCTGAACTAAACTAACCTTTGAAAAAGTGCTGGCTAGATCATCAATATCAGACAGAGATCTTAGAACTTCACGCTGCATCTCAGAAAAATAAAAGGGTTAGCTGAAACAAAGCTGAAAATTGCTAAAATTGATTATTCTAAGAATCATAATCAAAATTCAAAAAGTTCAAATTGAATCTCTCATCAACCAAAAATCAATTGAACAAAAAATAACAAAGTGGATAGACCGAGAGAGAATCCGAACACCAAAGATGACAAATGAATAAAAATTGCATTGCTTTTCTAATGGTGGGGGAAGGCCTTCTGAGCTTCAAAATTTCAATCAAATGGGAAAAAATAGATCATTAAATAAATCATAATTGATTGACTAATCACTGAATCTTAAAAAATTAAACGCTATAATTAAGCACTTCATATAATAGTCAATGACTAACTAAAACAATTAATTCATACATGGGCATCTTAGAAAGGATAGAAATACGTCTCTTAATGTTCCTCTAGGATCAACACTGTAAGATGCTCGAGGGGGTAAGGTTTGCACCTTCCCATAGTCTGAATAAAGAGATATTAATCGACTCAAATATCCACCACTTGGTGGATGAAAAATAATGTATTTGGTGAACAAGTGATAGAAACAGAGAGCCCTCCAAGTGAGCACTAAAAAATATATAGTAACTAAACATTGTGATCAAGTTAAACGACTTAACACAAAGGCTATACCTGTTCTCTATCAAAAATAAATTCCTCTTCATCAAAACCAGTTGCTGGAAAATCCTTTTCTCCATCACCTAACCCTCCCAACTCAACTTCTTCTAGTAAATTTTTACCGAAGAATGCATATTGAGATGCATCAAACACAGTATCTTCTGCATAAAGAAATTATTCATGTTAGTCAAATTTATATATATATTATATGTATGTATATATTCAAAAGACACTTCTAATAATTACATCACCAAGAACATTTAGTATAAACACCCCGCATTCGAACATGACACACAAAAGTCAGGCAATAAAAATATTTTTCATCCAGAAACCAGAAAATCGATTTACGAACCAATATATTAAAAGTCAGGTTCCAGACTACTACTAAACGTGGAAAATCATTTGATACCCCATATGAAATTGATTCCATAATTTTACTTCATTTTCTCAGTTTTCTCAACAGTCAAACAGTCAGCTAGCAAAACTCAGATCCAGAAACAACATAGACTAAAAACGAAAATACAAAAGATAAAACCGATAGGGCGATAAAAAGCGAACCTGTTGAATTATCTCCGAATTGTTTGAGATCTTGAGGATTGGGAGCCTCGTGAATACCACTACCACTACCACTACCACTCCCAAACCCCTCCATATCAATTCCCCTATGTATAATACAAAACTCCAATACAAGATCGAAACTCAAAAACCCAAAACCCTAATCATGAACAACTACTCAAAAATCAGAAAAGCAGAAACCCTTCTAAGCTGAAATTTCTAGGGTTTCCGCTAGGATAGTGAACGAAAAGATCTATACTGTGATTTTGTTACAGCGATTCATCCACAAAGCTTGAATCTTATTATTATTATTTTATTTTCCAACGGGTTGGATTTGTAATAAACAAAAACAAATTCAACAAAAAAAAAATACAAAACCAAGAAGAGAACCCGCGAGAGGTGAAGAGGAAAACGATTTAGAGAGAGAGAGAAACAGGAAGATAGAATATGAGATTAAAAGAGAAAGGACACCGAGCTGACTTTTTTTCTTTTTTATTTGTAATTTTCTTTTCCTTTCTTTTCTTTTCTCCTCTCCTCTCTCTAAAATTTTCTCTCTTTCTTGTAAAACCGGTGAGAGTGGGTATTAGGTGTCGCAGTTTAGTTTTTTCTCAACGTGGAAATGCGGTGTTCAAAAGCGGAATTATAAGAAGACACATCACCTTTGCTTCTTTCTTTTTATTTTATTTTTTTTTATTACGAATAATTATGAAATTCTGTATGTGGGGGTATATACTTTTGGGATTTTTTTTTATATAATTATGCATATGTCGGGAAATCTCGCTATAAAGGACCTTATATTTTTTGGCATATTGGGTCTTATTCTTTTTATCTTTTTATATATATATATAGTATTGTGTTGTCTATCCATTGGTTTTAGAAAGCATTATCTATATTTCATATATTAAAGTTTCTTTCGTTACTCTTTCTTTTTTTTCTTCTTTTTTTCTTTTTTACCATCCACATATTTTATTGGGTATAAATTAGCGCATGATATGGTCTGCATTCTATAATAATACTAAAAGATTTTTTTTTATTCATAAAAAAATGTAAATTATTATATATATTTTTTAAATCACTAAGGTCCAATTGGACGAAAGATAAACACATTATATATGAATTATATTAACCTTTCAATTTTCCAAATGTTAAAATAATGTTTGTCAAAAATAATTTTTGATGACCAAAGTATCTTGATTTATTGTCTAAGACTAATGTCCCTAACATGTATATAATGTAACAGGCATACTCTTTAGCCTTTTTATTTTTTGATAAATTATATATAAAATCAAATCAAATTTAAATTGCGACTCATACATATTTAAACTCATAGTAAACATATTGATTTATTTAACTTATTTTAATAAAATATTTATATTATTTCATTATTTTTTACATTATCAAAATATTTATTTATTTATTATGTTTTTAATAATTATTTACTAAATTAATCAATTTCAAATTAGATTCATGAATTTACTAGTGACTCATTTATAAATTTATGAATCATATTAAAACTAATATGTGCATATATATATATATTTATAAGGAAAATATTTTTGAATTGTGTTACTCAAATTGCCACTACTAGACTACTTAGTAATTACGAATCCACTTTTTAAATCCCTAACATTTAAAGTCAAGGTACTTATATTATTATTATTATTATTATTTTATTTCTTATTTCCTTCCCTATTATGGATCAAAGAGTTGGAATTATCACTATTTGGAATTGAATAATTCCAATCTCCAATTAAAAAAATATGAATATACTAAGAACTAAGATCCGAAATACTTTATGTAAAGGTATAATATTCGCATTGCCCATGTGCAACCAAGTTTTCAATCCCACAAAATACGGGTAGGTCAATCGGGCTTGATAAGTTGAAACCAATGCGGGTCAACTATACCCGAATACACTGGTAAAGGCCAAAAAAGGGTTTGATTTAAATAGTTTTTTTTTTTCTTTTTTTATAAAAAATCAACTCAAACTGACAGTTTATTTTAATAAGTAACTAAATCAATCTATCAAAACCATTCAAATTAAACTATTCATAAACAATTTAGTTTGATTCAGTTGAACTAACTGTTATTGTTACAGACTTACAATCCTTTTTCATTACACTTCCATCTGTATCATAAATTACAAACCAATTAAAAATTAAATGACATAATTATTAATAAAATATCAATTCAATTATTTATTTAAATATTATAGTCCAAAATCCAATTAAAATATAAATACATTATTTAAATTTACAGTACAGTACTAAATTTAACAAAAACATACTACAATTCAAAAATCTAAATTAAAAATATTACAATCCAAACTAAAATTTGCATAATACATCTCAAACATAAAAAAATATTTATCATTATTAATAAAACATATTACATAATAGACAATTTAGATTGATTAAGTTTGAAAATCACCTAAACTCTTAACTAAACCATAAGTTACAGTTCTTTTACATAACAAACTAAACTAAACTATTTACTTTCTATGTACCGAACCAAAAACAACTGTTTGGTTCGGTTTGATTTTGCCCCCCCTTATCTGTTTTACCATTTTCCCCCTAAATTTTGGCAGATATAAAACATTTGCCTACCAAAGAAAATAACAGAGAAAAAATCATTCTGAATGCATATTATTTACCAAAATTACAGAACGAAAAAAAAGTAAAAATGGCATGCAACTTATATTCACTGCAATTAACTCCATTGCTGTTGGCAAAAATGGTCAATAATCGAAATTTATAAAGAACAAACCTAAATGAAGTAAAACATAACAAAAATGTAGCCCATCTCCAAATTATTTAACACAGAAGGATTACTAAGAAAGAAAAGTAGTTCATAAACAAAGGTGGAACAGAAAGTTTGACACTAAAGCAACAGCAATTTGATGTTGATTTTTGACACTCGAAAGCACAACCCAACTGATTTGTCCCGCTTTATAAACACAAACTAGCTTACAACCTAAACATTTGCAAGCCCCTCCAAAATTGCATTGCCACAGAAGGGAATATTACCGATAGTTCCAGATATCATTAAAAAAGATAAAGAAAAAAGAAAAGCACATAACTCTAACCCCCACAACATCCTTGAAAATTAATAATAGGACATGATTGTGGGAAATCAACTGCACCTGTACATCCCCTCCCCCCCATTATCAGGAGTGTTCCACAACGGAGCATCAAAATAAGCTCCCAAGTCAAAGGAAAGTTATATTCTCCTCCACCCCCCAAAAAATATAACATTCTAAAGGAAAATTCCCATCCCATTTTAGAGAGGAAAAAAAAAAACACAAATACACCTGCTGCTTACTAGTTTGCCATAAAAAAGATATTTAACATGGGATCAAAAAGATAAAACCATGAAAACTAAACTTAGCCCCACCATCTGCGCCCAAAAACACCTCATTTTATTACTGTCACCTGTCGCTAACTTACCCACATGACTAGAATCATAAGTAGAAGAGAAATGTCAAAGCACTTCTACTGGTCATCAAACACCATGTCCATGCACACTTCTCGTTTTTCAAAAGTACAGTTTCTCAGCCAGCCTCATTGCTTATGTGTACTGATACAGCTCTACATCAGCTCAGTACTGATTCGGAATTGATCTGACCGCCACTCCCTCCACTGTGACTGTCAGAACCACCTACAGACATGGATCGCCGTGTGAAATCCAACAATAGCTTCTTCTGTTGCTCATTGGTGTGAGGAAGACTAGCACGCAAAAGCTCAACTGGCATTTCACATGTAATAGCTCTTGCTGCATCTGTTCCAATAACAGCTATATTGCCCTGGTTCAGCAAAGACTGCATGATACTGTCATATTTATTTACACAATATTTAGTTAAAAGACCAAAGAATTCATTGAAGGACCCCTGCCAAAGTTCCCGATTAGTCATATTATAGTTGCTACCAGCATGAGGATCTGTCAAAAGTTCAGTTGCCCTTTCAAGAACCGACTTTAGAATGAGAGAAGCCCCATCTCCTGCAGAGCTGCCAAGGGGACGAAGTGGGGGCTGCTCCGATGAACAAACAACTGCTGCAATACAGAAACTAAGTGCACCAAGATCCATACCATGAACACACAATGAAACAACCCTTGCAAGGTTGTTTGTAGTTTTTGCTGCCCCAGGATCAGAAGGTATGGTACCAAACAGGAACCTTAAATGACGGAAAATGGCCATGCAAACAATTCGCATAAGATCACTGCCAGGAAAAAGAAGCTGAAGATACCTTGAAAGGAGCTTCTGTCCCTTAGGTAGAGAGACTAACCTTAAGAACACAAGATCATCCTTCGGAACAAGCCCAACTGTCTGGCCATTTTTGCCAAGTGGGTCAACCAACTGAAGTGACGCCGCAAGTCCTTCTAGTAGGACCTGCCGTCTACGTCTCAACTGCGTTCCACCATCCTGGAGCTGACTGAATTGCAGAAAACGGTCAATATCATCAACATCAAGAAGAAGACAAAGCCCATCCTCAATTGTAACTCTAGCAGCAAGCATTGGCTCCTCTTCTAAGGGCTTCTCGGAAGCCTTCTGTTCAGTGCTTCCAGGACCAGATGAATTTGGAGGTTCAACTTCAAGAAGAGGACGTGGTCTACGAATTGAAGAGAAGGGAATCCTCCCAAGAGCATCAACCTGGAGAAAAGCATGGGGTTCAGAATTGGCACGTGCTCGGGAAGGGATATCCCTTAAGTGAGTAGGGCAAAAATGATGCCTCAGCTTTGCCCCAGCTGATTTTTTTGAAAGACAAGCCTGGTGGTAATAATCATCTACATAAGGGTCATTACTGTGCGTTGCAGCAAGTTGCATTCGGAGAATACCCTCAATTTCCTCAGCTGACATGCACTTTGACCTAAACTGTGGCCACCCACCATCACTCTTCTGACCACTTGTATCATAACCCTGCTGATTAAAACGAGTATTCAGCCTACCTTTCTGACCAAATCTTGACCGTTGATCTCTAAGATCAGCCAGACCAAGCATTGCTTCAAGCTTGCCCATTAAGGGTGGTGATGGAGGAAGATGGGGATTAAATAGTTGGGACTGCATTCCTGGCAAATGATTAAATGATGGCTGGATTGAATGGTGCATTCTATGTTGCTGTTGCTGTGACTGAGTCATTAATTGTGGATGCATTATACCATTTTGATGAGATAATTGTTGCTGCAATAAATTATTTAATAAGGTAGGGTGATCTCCAGGATACATGCCAGCCTGGTTAACCCATTGATTTGGAGGTCGACTGTTAACAGGAAGACCAGAATTAAGCTGTGGTAAATTTCCACCAAAATGAGGTGAATGAGGTAACCCAGCCATTTGAAGCTGAGAATTAGAGAAGGGAGTGAGGTTTGGAGAAGATAATCCACCCTGATGTCCTCCAACGTGATACGGAACATTCAGATGTCCAGAATGGTGGTTTGGGGAAGCATGCTGGGATCTGCCACCTGGTGGGGGGTATGAAGGGAAAGAAGATTTTGGCACCAAAATTGGTTCACTGGCAAAGTGCTGGTGGTGGTTTTGCAGCTGCTGCTCCTGCTGCTGTTGTTCAGGGTATGAAGACGTTCTATATAAAGTCTTTGATTCCATAAGCTGAGCAGAAGAAAATGGCTGTGAAGACCATCGCTTTCCTTCTAGAGTGCTCTCAGCATCATATATCTGATTGTCAACCCAATTAGGGAACTCATCTTGCGCCCATTCTGCAGCAGATGAACCTGAAAGAAACAAGTAAGCATTAGAAGAATAATCGATTCCAGTGGATCCACAGAATTAAGAAGCTTCATATCTACACTCACTTTCTCTGGATCCCCCATCTCCAATTAATACTGTGCCTCTTGGTCCACTTACATTCTTGTTCAACTGCAAGGAACAAGCAATTAAAACACACATAACTTTGCTCAAAATCTCAAAGACCATACAAAAAAATTTATAGACCATCAAAAAGCGATGCGCTTCACTCTTGTAAAGCAACTTTTCAACTCCCACCAAAAATGGGGTGGGGTGGGGGGGGAGGAGAATTTTAAATGTAACTACCAAAAAAGATCAAAGTTTTCCTTTCTGTTGGTAAGACCCAAACATAAAGGGCCAACTGGACTATATTAAGTTGTCCAATCTCTAGTCTAATTCTACATCCCAAAAGAGCCCTAAACATATGAATTGATTTTCTATACACTGGCTTAGGCAAAAACACAAAATAGAAAGTTATCCATACCACTTCATGATCATATTATTTGCACTAAACTAACCTTTGAAAAAGTGCTGGCCAGATCATCAATATCAGATAGAGATCTTAAAACCTCACCCTGCAATTCAGAAAAAGAAGGGGGGAAAAAAGAAAAAGAAAGTTAGTTGAAACCAGAAAGAAATTTTTCTACTTGATCATTCTTAGTAAATTTAGAAGTTACAATTGACTCATCTATCAAACAAAATCCAATTGAACAGAAAAATCAGTAAGTGAATGGACAGAAAGATAGTCTAAACATCAAGGGTGAAAAATGAACTCTTTTTTCTGTGGCAGGGGAGGAACAGCTGATCTCCTACTTTGCAATCAAATGTGAACAGATAGATCACTAGACAAATCATAATAGATTGAGTAGTCACTAAATCTTAAAAACCAAAAGATATAATTTAGCACTTGATATACTATATTTAGTCGTTGACTTCCTAAAACAAAGTATTTCACTTATGGGGAATCTAGAAAGGATAGAGTATGATTATAATTGTTCCTAGTTATGTCATCAAAAGAAATGCACCTTCCCAAGAACGAATGAAGATATATCGACGGACCTAAAAGTCCAAACTTTTCAATAAAAACAACCAATGAGAAACAGAGAGCCCGCCAAGGGATTATCATTTCAATTGAGATAAAGCATGAAACGAAAAGGTCATACATCTTCTCTATCATAAAGAAACTCCTCTTCTTCAAGTCCAGCTGCGGGAAAATCCTCTCCTTCATCTTCCAACCCACCCAACTCAACTTCTTCTAAGACGTCTTTTCCAAAGAATGCATATTGAGATGCATCAAATACAGTACCTCCTGCATGAAGGAATAATTTATATCAAAACTTGGTTAAAGAAAGAATTCGAATACTCAAATAAAGAATAACACTTCATAAAAATAACTACGCAAAAGTCACCCATAAACTTTTTTTCCATTCGAAAACAATGAAACAATTTACAAAACCAATTAGTGAAGCTCAGGGTCAAGAATACTAGCGACGTTGAAAATGATATCAATATACCAACTGGTTCCTTAAATTTACTTCTTTCTCCAACAGTCTAACAGTTAGTCAGCAGAACCCCGATACAGAAACAAGCTAGAAAACCTACAAATGAAAATACGAAATAAAAAATAAGAAAAAGATAAGCGAACCTGTGGAATTATCTCCGAATTGCTTGAGATCTTGAGTATTGGGAGCCTCATGAATACCACTCCTACTCTCAAACCCTTCCATATCTATTGCCAACTCCAATCCAAGATCGAAAAAATAACACAATAAAACTCACAAACCCAAAACCCTAACAGAGAACCTTACTCAAGAATACTTTAAAAAACAATCCCAAATCTAACACTATCAGGCCAAACTACAAAAGCACTTTTAAACTGAAAATCCTAGGGTTTCTGCTAAGTAGGTAACAAAACGATCTGTATAGTGATTTTGTTACAGCGATTCATCCCAAAGCTTCAGACTTTTTTTATTTTCTTTTTTCCGGGTTGGATTTGTAAACGAAAACAAATTTTCCAAAAAAAAGAAAAGGAACCCAAGGTAGAGAAAGAAGATAACGATTGGGCTTAAATTTATTAAAGAAAAAGAGAGAGAGAGAGCGATAGAATATGAGATTGAGAGAGAAAGGACGGCGAGATTTTTTATTTTTTATTATTTATTTTTATTCTTTTTCCAACGGGTTTGTTATCAGTAGGTAGTAGCCGTGTAACAAATATATAATTTTGTGGGGTTCTATGGTTTTTTCTTGCTCTGTGTTGTCTTAAATCTTATATATACACACCCACACACAAATTAAGAAAAAAGTGGGAATTCTCTATAATAAAAAAAGAAAAAAAAGTGGGAATGGATTTGAAAGGAAAATAATTGCGAATTTAGAGTTCTGGAAGTTAAATGAAAGGTCTAAAATTTCTTGAGAATGAAGGAAAAGGGTATACTTTTGGAATTTTTTTGATTTTAATAAAATTCTTCTAGACAATTATTAGATTCCACTAAAAAAATTACTAATTTTTATTATTATTATTATATGTTAGAAATTTTGATAAAGAGTATGTTAGTATTGTAATTATCTAATATTCTAATTAAGGTGGTTGGTTTTTGGAGGATTAGGTTATATTTATGATATTTAAAAATAGATTTATGAAGAAGTTTCCTTGGTTTTTATCCCAAAAAAAAAAAAAGTTCCATGAATAAAATATATATTGGTTTCTCATGAAAACTGGTGGAGAATTATATATACACACATATTTTTTTACATTTATTATTTATTTGTTCGAATTCCTTTTTTATTTCTGTGTACAATATTATGTATTTTAATTTTATTTTGTTGCACTGGTTAGTTCAATTTTATAGTAAAATAACAGTTTCTTTTTGTTATTTTTGATTGGTTATTGGAAAAAAAAAAAAGGAGGTTTTTTTTTTTTTTTTGTGTGAATAAGAGTTTGTTGTGTAGTTATGGAGAATTAATTTTGGAGCACATCATAGTCCTTATTTTGTTAATTCATGAGTTTTCTGAGCGTACCCGAAGACATTATGCATGCAATAATGTCCTCTCCTCATATGCATGCACATCATAGTCCTCATATGCATGCAATGCACATGAAGGTGTAGTCCATGTGGTAAGAACCAGCTCATGTAGCCTTGGTAGCCCCACATGACTCATGTGTTCCTTTCCTCTGCTACCGCACGAGGGGGTGAGAAGTTCCAGCGATACGGGCCGCCAGTAGCGGACTCCCATGAAGTTGCAAAGACGCCTGGTTTGACCCTTCGCTAGATCCCTCTTGGACCCATGACCCCGCTATGGATAGGTCCTTTTTTTTCAAAAAAAAAAAAAAAGACATTATGCATGCAATATGGATCAAATACCATTTTTATTTATTGGGGCTGTGAATATGTGAACGGGCAAGGTGATTCGGGTCGGGAAAACAGCATGGGTCGGTTTAAGGATTATACCCGAAGACATTCTTGCGCAGCCTCTTATTGGTTTTTGTTTCCCACCTTTTGGGTTTTGCACTTGCAGTGATAAAAACACACTGAAAAACAATTTTTTTTTTTGTTGTAACAAAAATGGCGAGAATAGCTTGCAGTCACCTTATGCCGTCACTGCTTCACCCACTGAAGCAGCAGAGCAACCATTATAAGCTGATGGGAGTAGTTGGGGGATTGGGCAGAGGGTTTTCTTCCTCTTCCTTGAAGATAAGCATGAGCCTTAGAGCCGGCATCGTTGGTCTTCCTAATGTTGGCAAATCTACTCTCTTCAATGCTGTTGTAAGCTTTAACTATCCGAACCCAATTTCTTACTAAATATTTTTTGTACCATTGAGCTTTGTTTCTTGTTATTGAAAATCTCGAAAATTGTTTGTTTTGTTTTTGTTTTTTCTTTATTTTTTTGCTTTACTTGTTTCTCTATATTAAAAAAAAAAAAANAAAAAAAAAAAAAAAAAAAAAGTAATTGATGAACTAGAACAGGGACTGTATTTCATTTTGTGAATTGAAATTTATTGATGTTAATAGACTATGTACAAACCTTGGAATTTTGAGTTGGTTGGCATTGGAGTTATTGGATGTAATTGAAATTTGTCTTGAGGAAATGTATGATTTTTTCATAACCTATCTAGTAAGCTGGATACAATTTCGGTTATGGGATATGCAGCATATGTTTTGTAGATTTTTAAAGTAAAAAAAAAATACCAAAAAGGCAACACTTCTGGGCGAGTTATGTTTCAATGTAATAGACATTTGGCAATTCTTTAGTAGCCTACTTTGTCATGTACAAACGCTTATGTTTTCCCACGTCTCCCCATACTTTATTGACCATGTTGTTGAACAACAAACATTTGTCAAATCTGTTAAGTATATAACCCAATTCCAGTCCACGAGCTTAGGGCTAGTTTTCAAAATTATTTATTCTTTCACATGTTGGGCTAAGTATGTGTTCTCTCGCCCACACGAGAAGGGGGGCTATTAAAGTATAGAACGCAATTCCAGTCCACCTGCCACAAGTTCGATTGCTAGGTTTTGGTTTAATAAAAGCTATTATGTATCATGTATTCATGGCAGTTTCAAGGTAAACCTGATTATGATACAAAAGTATTTCATACATGCAGGTTGAGAACGGGAAGGCTCAAGCTGCCAATTTTCCTTTTTGTACTATAGAGCCAAATGTAGGGATTGTTGCGGTTCCAGATAAACGTCTAAATGTACTTTCTGATCTCAGCAAATCCCAGCGAGTGGTTCCAGCATCTATAGAATTTGTAGATATTGCTGGGCTTGTGAAGGGTGCCAGTCAAGGAGAGGTGACATTCCTTGCTCTAGTTTATTGTGGTAACATTGTAGAGTTCACAACATAAACTATGAATTATCATTACTAAATTTGTTTTTTATGTTCTGCCTCCAGAAGGTTATGAAATTAAAAAAATGCATCAGCTTTATTTATCTCTTAATTTGAATATTGCAGGGGTTAGGTAATAAATTTTTATCACATATCCGAGAGGTCGATTCAATACTTCAGGTTTTTGTCCATGATTTTCTGCTGTCTTCATTTGTAGATTTTGTCTTTTTCTTTTTTTTTTTCTTGAATAATTTGCTGCACTGAAGATTTTATGATGGTTTGGTGCAGTTTGAGGTGATGCTTGCAGCGGTTGCTTTTCAATTCTATATCACGATTAACCAATTAATTGTTTTTTTCAGGTTGTTCGCTGCTTTGAAGATAATGATATTGTTCATGTCAATGGGAAAGTTGATCCTAAATCTGACATCGATGTTATCAACTTAGAGCTTGTCTTCTCAGATCTCGACCAGGTTTGCTAGTTCGGACTTCTTCATGATTGTACAACCTTTCAGGCTCAAGTTGCAGAGCTGCTTTATTGATTTTACATTAATATGGAGCACTCTGATTATTTCATTGATCTTTATGGTTTAATATAACCTCCTTTGTTTTATTTTTTTTTCTCTGCTTATTTTGTATTTTGGGGGGTGGAAGGTTATGGGGTTGTCACATGCTTTTTGATCGTTCTGTACTTTAAATGGTTCTTAAGTATCAAAGAAACCATTTCCTTTCTTAAACACTGTCCTGGTAACTTATATAATCTGTTATATGTCTTATCACCTGTTATATGTTCTTATCACATTTTACAGCTTGCTAGAACGAGTAGAACTGATTTTGAACTGAGTTGTATCTTTTACAAGAAATGCAGATTGAGAAAAGAATAGAGAAGCTAAAAAAAGGCAAGGCAAGAGACTCGCAGTCGAAAGTTAAGGTATAGTATTGATTCTTATTTCCAACATGCTGAAACAAGTAGCATATCACTCCCCTCCTTCCCGAACTTTCGTCGTTCTTTTGATCTATAAATGCTTTATACTAGTTTTGGAATTAAATAATTGTATTACTTCAGGAGGAAGCAGAAAGATCTGCCCTGGAAAGAATTCAACAGGCACTAATGGATGGGAAACCTGCACGATCTGTTTCTTTAACAGATTTTGAAAAAGATGCTATAAAGCATCTTTGCCTGCTTACAATGAAACCTGTTATATTTGTAGCAAATGTTGCAGAGTCTGATGTAGCTGACTCTGGAAATAATCCTTATGTCAACCAAGTGATGAATCTTGCATCAGAGTTGCAATCTGGAATAGTAACAATTTCAGCTCAGGTTTGCAGATACATAACAGAAAGAAGTTTTAGAATTTAAAGAGTATATTCTTAGCACGTGTTTGTCTCTGTCTGCAAGTTACATGTACATTCTTGCAAGTTACAAGTGTTAATTCATCTTTTCTAGCATTGATCTGTTGCCTTCTTTTTTCTCACAGTTCATCATTGTCCTAGGCATGTAAGTAAGTTTTTCATTGCAGGTTGAGTCAGAGCTTTCTGAGCTTCCTTCTGAGGAGAGAACTGAGTTTTTGAAATCTCTTGGTGTCAGTGAAAGTGGTCTTGGAAACCTTATCAGGGCAACATATAACCTTTTGGGGCTCCGTACTTATTTTACTTCTGGCGAGAAGGTGAGGAAGAGTATTGTGATATGAATTCTTGAGTTTATTAGCAATTCATGTTTTGAAAAGATTATTCTCCTTTTCATGCAGGAAACAAAAGCATGGACCATTCTTGCAGGTTAGCTTCAGCTATGCTGGATGTAAATTCTATATTGTTAATGTTTAGTAAATCTCTTTTATTTTTTTTTATAGTACCAACATTTCTTTGAAGTAAATTATTGAGGTGTTTGAGAATGTGTTTGACAACATGTTCATCATAACATGTTTATCCTCAGATTTTTGTTCATTTGTTAAATTAGGAATGACTGCACCTCAAGCTGCTGGAGTCATTCACTCTGACTTTGAAAAAGGTTTCATTCGAGCTGAGACGGTAAGAATCATAGCTAAAAGTTTAATTTCTTACTGGAACTCAGACCTATTATAGATGGCAATGAAATAAAAATATATATATATATATATATATATATTTTGGTGAGTTTTGACTGTTAGAGAATGCATCTCTGATAAGCATAAAAATTCTGTGTGTATTGCTTCTTTTTCTTCTTTTTTCCATTAAAAATATTGATATAAAACACAGAGGGCTATATTTAGAGAGAGAGAGAGAGAAAAAAGAAGAAGAAGAAGGAAAGTTTGTTTATCTAATGCAATACCAAAGTCATGTACATAATTGTTAGCCATTATCATGTTTTGACCATTGTGTGCATTTTCCTTTATCAGGTGTCTTACGATGATTTTGTTGCTGCTGGTTCACTTGCTGCAGCAAGAGAAAAAGGAGTTGTAAGTTTGTGCTCTTTCTATTGACTTTATTTATTTTCTAGACGGTTTGCAGGAAGCTCTATAGATGCTACCTGATCTTTAGTCTGCCTTATGTAAATAATAAATTTGCCTTTTATAGTTTTATTCAGTTAAGGACCTAAATTCTATTATATACATAACTCAAAGGTATGGTTGGTGGAGATATGACTTATATTGTTCAATATACTTGTATTTAGCTGACATAAAATACTGGTGCTGGGGACACAATCCTAAGAAGTTCTTTTTATGTTTGATCTGTTGAGAAAATTGCTTTCTAAAGTTTAACATCAATTTTTCTAGCTTAGCTAGTTGTAATAGTACCCCCAGTTGGGTATTAGGATTTGATGGACATGGTTTGTTTTAGGGGTAAAACTAATGTCCAACGATTTGTTAATGAGCCATTGCTTTCTTGAAGTTGAAAATTGATGAGGAGTTGCACTTTGTTTACTACAACTGATGACTCCAGCTAAGCAAATTCCCATTTGGCTTGGTATGATTTCTGAGTTCAATTTGCATAGGAATTTCAATGCTTTCTAGAAAAACCGATGACTATTGATCAATCTATTGAATGTATTAAGTCTTTAGAAATAAGTGTTAGTCCTTATGGTGATTATACTCTTTAAGATTTACTTGTACATAAAAATAAAAATCTTAAGATTTTCATTTCAACATCATATGAACAACCGTGAGTTCATGGTTTCACATTTTGATACTATGACTTTTATGCCTTCATAACCTCCTGTGGTTAGTCTAAGCCCATCCATTAGTTATCCATTTCTCGACAGGTGTCAATCTTTTCTTTTAGTTTGTTGGAGATCCAAATATGTCCTGCCAGTCAACTATTTTGAATAATAAGCTTGACTTTTTAATCAAACAGCTGCCAAATTGTCAATGAACTTGATATTTGGCATGCATGTTGATCATGAGAGAGATGACTGATCCTATCAGTAGATCACTAATAGGCTTGGAATGTAGAGTATTGAAAGATGCTAATCTCTATAAGCATGAAAAGGTTATCTACTCACATTTATTTACCATTTCCTTATCAATCTTATTAATATTACTTTGTCCAAAAAGAAGAAATCTTATCGATATTTGCTCTGCTTTGGTGGTTGCAGTTGAGATCTGAAGGTAAAGATTACTGTGTACAAGAAGGAGATGTGATGCTTTTCCGCTTCAATGTTTGATAAATTGAAACATGGAAGCCTTAGTTCTTCTGCCCCCAAGTACTGAGATTTTAGATATAGTTCATTTTATTTAGATGGTCTTGGAAATTTTGAATGGTCTGAGATCATTTATGTTCTCTGAATCTGAAGTATTCTTTTGTTAAATGCTGAGAAGCTTATATTTTGATTGTAGAGTCAAAAGCTCAACTCATTGAGGAAATTGTTGTAAAATGATTTTGAAAAATAAATATACCAAAGGAAGAGTAAAAAAAAAAAACTTATAGAATTTAGTTTTCACCATGAATTTATAAAGTTCATATGTTGGAAAAATTGGAGTTTCTTTTGTAGGTTCCAAAAACCCATGTGAACATGGTTGCTGAAATTGGAAAAGTGAGGAATTATATAACTTGTGGATTATCAACTTACTATGACCATATGGAATGCAAAAAAAGAATGATTTGGTGTAAATTTTGCAGCTGTGAAAAAAAAAAAAAAAAACTTTCTTTTCTGATACAGGATATAGATCAGATGTCTTTTTCTGTTGATTGATAGGCATGGTTTGGTGCTTGCTTTCTAATGGTGGACTGGGTATTTTTCTTTTGGTTCTTGTCTTTGCTATTCCAATATTTGATGTGATAGTTGATGCTTTAGCTTCTAAGCAAGAAAAAATCCCAGCTGTTATCACTTGGAAGTGAAGCTGGAAGAAAAGAGAAAAGAGAAAAAAAAAACAAAAACAAAACAAAAAAGCTTTCATTATTTCATATTTTATAATTACACATTAAATTAAATTCCACTCAGCAGCATTTGGCTTTGTTCCGGTCCCACTTCGGCTGTCACAGATTAGAGATGACTAACTGCCTTTCACAGTAATCCAAAGAACCCTTCTTGATAGTGATATATAAAAATATAAGTGGTAGAATAGCAAAAGAAAGCTGACCGATGTATTACATCAGTTTGAAAGTTGTTGGTATGGTTTATTAATGTCTTAAATAGTTTCATTCTATAATGTCTTGTGGTGCAAAATTTATAATACAAGAGACAATTTTTTATTCATAAAAAAATAAAATATAATGTAAATATTCCTTGACTAATTTCATGATACAAAAGATAAGAATGTAGGAAATAGTTGATTTAATCTTTCCAAGTCATAATCACTTTCAGTCCCTGCTAAAATAGTTTTTTTTTTTGGTTGAATCCCCTGCTAAAATAGCTATTTCCTCTGCTTACCATTCATTTCATCTATTGGATAATTTTGAATGTTCTTAACTTTTTTCTTACACCTTCTCTCAATTGATTAAATACCTTAGAAGTTTTTGTTTTATGCCATGCTTTATATGAAGCAAAAAATTTCTTCCTTATACTAGCGCCAATTTATATCTATCACCTTATTTCTTTGTTACTGTACTACATAGATTAAATAATCCTGTTAATATTGTTAATTTCTAAGTAAAATGTTTTTTTTTTCTAGGTCTAAGTACAATGTTTTATGTATGGTATCTAAAAAGTACAAAAGATTTATTCATTTTACCTAGTCTACTATGTTTTCCCTTTATATCTAAACCTATACATATAAAAAGCAACATGCACGCTTGTACAAAAAGCAACATTGTCTTTTGTCATATTTGTATTCTAATTTTCATAATTGCATTCAAAGAGTGAACAAAATCACACACACTATGGATGTTAATCCTCCTCTTATATATTTTACGAAGTCAAATCTGTTTCCGTTTCAATTCGAACATATAGAAAAACCCTTTAACCAAAAACAGAAGTTGTACGAATTTTGAAAATTTGCCAAAGTAATTACAACAACATATCTATCATAATCAATGATGAAACATCAACAATGTGAATGGTAAAAAAAAAAATCAGTTACTTAATTGTTACACTAGAAAAATAAACTTTAAATTTTTAGAATTAGCAGTAATTTAACAATAGCAAACAATGATAAGTATTTTACAAGGAAATTTGTATACTCAATTTCATGAATATGTGTATGTCATCAGCATAAGTACAAATAACATTTCTTCCAAAGTAAAATTAAGTTGGTTTCTATTCAACAAGGTGAAGTGGATGACAACTTTTTCAGGGTTCACAAGCAGTACAACTAGCATAGTTGGATCGAAAGCGACATTCATATGCATTTGTCATTCCTCTATATGGTATACAAGTCCATGCAGCTAGCTTCCTCTAAAATTAAAATTACTTTCTTACTAATTTCCTCGATGAGTTTTATCATCTTTCTCTTTAACTCTTTTGTCCATGGTCAGCCTATTCCTACCATATTTTTGTTTTGTTTTAATTAGAACAATAGTATCTTTCACCTTATACGATTCATTTTGTTGTTTAAAGTGTAAGTTAGGCTCTAAACCAAATCAAGAATCATCCAGAGAAAGGTGTATAAAAAAAAAGAAGATACTGTAACAAATGCTTCTTTTTTTTTGTCTTCTTGAAGAGTTTGAGCATGGTTTTGATTTGGTATTTTATGCATATGGATAAACAATGGAAAAATATTTATTAATGTCCAGCAGAGATTAACTTCTTCTTCTTCTTTTTTTCTTTCTAAATGTATGATAATTTTCAAACCTGATTTTCTGTCTAATGACCATGCTGGTCACTATCCCTAGATTTCAAAGACAGTCATCCTAATGGGTTCTGGGTTAAATTTCTTAATTTAGTTAGCAAAGAGACAAAAACTGTTATTAAGAAATGAAAAAGCTTAATTAAGATATATAGATACAGGGGTATGCATCGGTTAGGATCTGACTTATTTTAGAAATAACCAATCCGATCTAATTAGTGATCGTAATTTTTTTTTCAATCTAATCCGATCTATACATTAAATCCAATCCAATTAGTAATTGGATTTAATCGGTTTAGTTAATCGATTTGGCTTCAATCTTTATTTAATTTTTTAGACTTTTTAAAATTTAATTTTTGAGCTTTTTTTACTTTGAATATTTGATATTTGAACTATTTTTTGTACCAAAAATTTGTTGTGCTTAAATTTTGTTTAAAAAATTATATTTTTTTTAAAACCTAACACATAAAATGCCCACTAAGTAATCTATAAAAAATTATATTTTTTTTTCAAAACCTAACACATAAATGATTAAAAAAATAACATGACAAATAAACATATTAAACTAAAATAAAACAAAACAAAATTACTACACTAATATAATAATCGAATAATCCAATTCTAAATTTAAGCTAATATAATAAAGCCTACATATCAATAATATTAAACTAATTGTCATATGTTTTGTAAAAAAAAAAAGTGATCGGTTCAGATTAGATCGGTTTTTAACACACCGAACCGAACCGACTTTCAGTTTTTGATTTTTCAATACCAATCCAATCCAATTACACTAAAATAACCGATCCAAACATGTTGGATTGAATTGAATCGATTGTTTTAATTAATTAGTCAGTTTTTTTGCACACCTTTATATAGATATATAAAGATAAGCATGAATTTGTGGTTTCTTTAGAAGCTTTATATGAGCATGCAATTGATGATTCAATTTAAATAGTAGGATTTTGTACTATTGCAATATTACTGTTATTTAGTCACTGTCTTCTCAGACCTCCAACATATTTTTGAGTATGCACTTGAGGGTGTAGCTTAGTGGTAGTAGCCAACCGAGCTTTCATATCTGCAAGTACGGAAGTTGAGGTTCGAATCTTGATAGCTCCATTTGGACTCAAGTGCTCATTTCCGCTATATCGCACGAGAGAGAGAGTTTCCAATGACATGTGTCTCCAGTGTGGACTCCTATTGAGTTGAAAAGACGCATGAGTTTGACTCACTCACTAGATAACTTCTGGATATATGACCCCGCTACGGGTAGATCATTTTTATTTTACCCAAAAAAAACATATTTTTGAGTATTATACAGTTTTGTACTGTTTTTTTTAATATATAATAGGATATTAATAAAAACCATAACATAAATGCTAGCTAGTTCTTAAACTTTATATATAAATCTGATAGATATGTATACACCTTGTTTTTTATACAGGGTATGTTTTCTACAAAGAGGACTTAGTCATTCTGAAAAGTCCCTTGGTCCCTCCAATCAATTTTTTTTTTTTCATAATAAATAGATATTTGCATATTCTTCCAAACTAAGTATATGAATACAGACACATGTATGAATTTTAATATATTAAATTCCAAATAAAATACATGCACAGTAATAATTATAACAAAGCTACAATAAGAGTCTTGAGGTTGCCCATGCCAAAGGGATGGTATATATACATGTACCCAACAAGCATTTTGCCCTTGATTGGAATTTTTTTTTCCATTTTATTTATTTTATTTTATTTGAGTTTGACCCTTAAATGGGTTTTGTGTGTTACAGAGAAGACTATTAAGTTCCTAGCCAAAAAGGTAGTGCCATGTGGGAAGAATTTGGCTCTCTATGCTAAGGACAAGGCAGCTAGTCAAGCATCCATTCCTGTGGGACACCCCTCCTCATGGCATAGCTTGCAATGCCTTCATGCTACTAGCCTACTTCTAGTCTACTGCTACCTATTACTGATTAAAGATGGATCCAATGCACCTGAGGCTGGGCAGTGTAGTCTGTAGAGTCAGACAAATTATTATATTTGCGAATGTGATTTAATTTTTAATATTTTTATATAAATTAAAGTGCTTTTTTTTTTTATGAGAGAATGAGGTTTTAGCAATAGTAAATTTTTACTAGGTTAAAAAATTACATAAAGCTATTTTGTCGCTAAATATTTTTTAAATTTATAATTTTATTACGAATATATTTTTTTTATTTGAAAAAAATGGATCCAATGTTTTTTAATTTAATTTATTATTATTATTATTTTTACATTAAATGATAGATTCGAATCCAAAATCATTATTTAATAAAAAACGGTAACTTTGTTATATAATTGTTGGCCTGTTCTACATATACACTATATTTGAAACTTAATTTTCTAATTTTTTTTCCTTTTGGATCCTCTTTTCCTCATGCATAATTTTTGGATGTCTATCAAGTATGAAAGTGATTTACTCTTCATTTTAGTTGATTAATATAGATAAACTAGCTTAGGTTTTAGGAAAAACCAAGATATATATACTAAGCATATATACTACTTTCTATATGAAGCTCATTTTCTCTTCTAATTGGACTATTTAATTAGTCAAAGTCATGATTACAATTTGTTTTTTTTTTAGAGTGACTTTATGAAATCTTTGTTTATATTTTGAAACATCTATGATTATTTCCACAGATCCATACACAAAAAATTATTGTATGGTTTTGACATTTTATATCAAAGCAATTTAGTCACTTGACTTTAAAATTGGCTCTTCTAATTAAGGCCTTCATCAATCTAGCTAAGTCAAGACTAAAATAATATTTCCACATTTTTCAAAGCTTTACCACGTAGATTACGGAAAGCCATGACGAATTATTATGAGCTGTAGAAAGCAAATGCTGGCTAGAAGTCTCAACCATGTAGGAAAATAATTCTAGTACTCTCACCTGAAAAAAAATTATAGTGCTAGTCTTGAGTCTTATACTGATTTTTGTTATTTTTTATTTATGCCATTGAATTTATGGCATGTGAAACTTTTACATTAGCAAACATTCAATGATACAAATTTTTAAAAGTATCAAAAAAGTACTAAGAAGACTATAATTTTTCTTCCCCGTTTAGCACACTTTCAGCACCAAAAGGCACGCACTAGGCACAAGAAGCGATCTCCTATTCCTATACTTTTTGGAATTTTATGCCCATGCTTGCTTACAATATACTTATATGAATAATGTTAAAATCACCGTTTAGTTTATCAATTAATTTATTATTTATACACATATCATTATTTGATTAATTTATATTTATTTACATATATCATTTTAAATGTTCATTTATCTATATTTAAGTTATACTGGTATGTTTATTAATAATATAATGACACGTATATGTATGATATATTTGTTTTTTTTTTTGTAAAAAAAAAAAGACCTATCCATAGTGGGGTCATAGGTCCAAAATATATTTAGTGAGTTGACCAACTAAAATATTTTTTTAACCTAATAGGAATCCGCAATAGGAGTCCGTATCGCTAAAATATATCTCTCCCTCGTGCGGTAGCAGCAGAGAAGAGCACTTGAATCCAAATGGAGTTACCAAAACTCAAACTTCAACTCCTGTACTAGCAGATGTGAAAGCTCGACTGACTCCTACTACTGAGCTACACCTTCAGTTGCATATATGATAGATTTGTTGGTATACTTAAGTAATACTTCTAGCATTACTTTATTTATAAATATATTTCATTTTTCATAAATACAAATGCTTCATTACTTAATTTACGGTGAGGTATAAATATTTATAATTTTATATCATTTTTCAAACCCTAAGGGTCTAGATATTAAGAGTAGAAATTGTTGGTTAATTACATTTCCTCGTTACTAATATATATATATATATATATATATATATATGTATGCTAATTATCTTTTGATTTTCCCGAAGATTTTTTTATATATAAAACATGATTTAGTTTTGTTTATAATCTTATTGATACATAGAGTTCCTTGATTTTTTCCTAACTTTCTCTCTAATCTTATCCATACTCAGTCCTACCAAAAAATTAGAAAAACAAAATATAAGAATAAAAAAATCCTTATTCGTTAACTAAAATACAAAGAGAGCCACCATACTTAATCTGTCTATGATGTGTGCAAAACTGAACCGAAGTTATCATCTTATCTTTTAACTAATTAATAAAAGCATTTTTCATTAAAAAACCATGATCCACTCTCTCCCTTTTGGCTAAAAGTTAGATCCATTTTGGACTTTTCCATTCTCTCTCCCACTGCTTTCGGCCGAGACCATCGAGTCAAGTTCCAGATTGGAAAGAGAGATATACCAAGAAGGCCTAAGCTAATAAAAAAAAAATTGACCAAAAAAAACAATTTACCAACAAAAAAATAAAAAGCTAATTAAAAATTTTTATTAAAAAAACCAAATCTAATTAAAAAAAATTAATTCCAAGTGCTGCAGCTTTAGATTTAGTTTAAATGAAATTTAATCTTTTAAATTTTTTACAATAAATTTACAGTTTTTGCTGAAATATTCAACTGTATCTCTAATTGTTATTAAAAATATATTTATAATTTAAAAAATTAAATTAAATTTAAACTAATTTTAAAAACTGCAGTTGAAATTAGTTTTACAAAAAATTTACTTTAAAATCATCAAGTCGCATACGTTACACAGACATATATCGATTATATATAAATCGGGTATTACATCGGGAAATTAAATGTAATCAGACTTAAAATGTCCAATTGAAATGTTGGGGGCACGGTACGTCATGAGTGTTACTCTTGAGCTATATGGTTAGAGACAAGAGCTTGTGCTCGTCATGTCTGTTGTGAGTGGTAAAAGTCCCCCCACCATCACAATTAAAAAGATGACTTGTTTTTGTCACTAAAAAACATTCGGTTTTAATTTCCAATTAGACCCCACAAATTTTTCTAGCACCGGAAAACAACGACTTTGCACCCACTCCCCCTAATCCTCCTATTTACACCTCAGCACAGTATTACACTCCAAGCCTCCTCTATATATATATATATATATTCACCTTTCTTTTTCCTCACCATTAAAATTAGCTAGCTTAATAGTTTTTATTTCTTTCTCTTTTTCTCTCTCTCTGAGAAACCATTTGAGCATTAGTGAAAACAGAGAAGATCATGAAGAAGATCAACTTGTTGCTGAGAAAGTGCAAGAGCTTGTCAAGGCAACTAGGAAGATCTTCATCTTATAGCAGTTTAAGGTCCAAATCCACAAGGGAAGATTTAATATATGGTCATGATCATCATGATAATCGTCATGACATGCAAGAAATTGAACATGATCATCAAACTATATTCGTAGGGAGTGCACGGAAGCGTTATGTTATCAGCTCTGAGTACTTAAACCATCCTCTGTTAAATGCTCTCATCGAAAAGTCCTCGCCGGCTTCGAATAAGCACAGGGCAGCTGGTGATCATCGTCAAATAATTCTGGTCAGGTGTGAGGTTGTTCTGTTTGATCATCTTCTTTGGATGCTTGAAAATGCAGATCCAAATCTTAGCCCTGAGTCATTGGAGGAACTTGCTGCACTGTATGTATTCTGAGAAAGAACAACGAGGTTGAAGATGACTTATAGTTGTGAACTTTGATACATTTAGTTTTCAGGTGTGATTTTATTTTATTTTATTTAAATTATGACTTTTGATTCCATCACATAGACTGAAAAATAGTAAAATAGTAACATTCAGTCTAAGTATAAGAACTCAAAAATCATAATTTTAAATTTGATTATGAAAAAGTTAAATAGTGCTGATCTGATCAGCCTGAACATCAAATTAGGCTGTAACAGCATTTTGTTATATGTTATTATCGTTATAATTCTTAATTTTTTTAATTTTTAATTTTTATCTCTAACTCAATGCATTTTGATGGGTCCAAATGTTCAAATGAATTCCAGAAATTTGGAGTATTCATATATATTTTCATGTATTTGAATAGATATAATATTCATGGGGCAGCTTAGCTTTTTCCCTGTGAGATATATTAGGTAGTTAATTTTTTGATCCTCAACTATATGAATAATAATATTTTCCTTAATTAACAAGTACAAAGATTATATATCTGGTGTGTTATTGTTTCAATGAGTTTGTATTAATTTGAAGGAACTGTTATTTAAAGACAGTATTGATATGTCCTCAATTACAGAACTAATCCAATGGCTTTTCTCCGCGGATGATCCTGAGTTTGAATCCTCCAACTTTAAATACTTGGTAAATTAATTGATATATCCTAATTAATTTGGTTGTTTGGCTGTAGGGAAAAGGAAAGTTGGTAGTTTTCAGCTTTTCATATATAGTTGAAAAGAATATTTCAAGCAGGACTAAGATCTAAAGTGATCGATAATCATCTTGCCTAAAGGAGTTGATCTTGTCTTTCACTACTAAATAGACAACTTGCAGATTTGAATTACTTGCAAGGCACATTAACTCTTAATTATTATGTCTTACCAAATATTTTTTTTTTCTTTTTGAAAAATTGCCAATTATTTTCCAAAGTCATAAAATAATGAAGAGAAAAAATAATATATATATA
>QANX01001031.1:1260-25099 GCA_003254975.1 Ochetophila trinervis | reverse complement strand
GCCAATTTCCAGTTATGGGCGACGTTAGTGTCGCCAATTGTACCATTAAGTGTTTTTTTTTTTTTTTCCCTATATATTTCTTTTACAATAATAGATGAGTTGATTACAAGATAGAATGAAACCTTTAATATGTATGAAGGTGAAGTACCTGAAGTGTATGGATCGACGATTTGTAGCTGGTCGATCATATAAAAGGAGAGCTGGTCAAAACTTTTTTGACATTTCCATATATTTTGAAATAGTTTCAGCTAAATCGAAGAAAAAAAAACGTAAGAATATTTATGCATATGTATGATTTTTTTTTTTTGATGATTGTTTCTTTTTTTTTCCATAATATTGATACGTATTTATAGATACAGAATGGTAGGTGTGAATTGATTATATTTTGGTATTGTGAAATAATTGTATGTGGTAGGTGTTGGCGTGAAACTATTTCGCGACACCTGCTCCAATGGGTGTCGCTGAATGTTGTGCAACTATTTCGCGACACCTGCTCCAATGGGTGTCGCTGACTGTGATTGCCGCATATATTTTCCGCGACGCGTTATTAATGCCCGTCGCAAATGTATTTGGCGCGCAGATTTTCGGCGACACTTGTGGAATGCCTGTCGCGAAATGTATTTGGCGCGATTATTTTTTGCGACACATGCTGATTTTGTGTCGCCGAATATGTTTCGCGCCACATTTTTCGCGACGGTTTTCGATCGTGCGTCGCAGAAGCTGATTTCACGCACATTTTAGCGACGTGGGTGCGTCGCTATTTTGTTCAAATAAAGGCGACGCACTATATTTGTGTCGCCGTTAGTTTATCGCGACGGAAATTTTTTGCTTCGTCGCGCATTTAGTGTCGCCGATTAAGGTTTTTGGCGTAGTGACAACAGTTGCCCATTCTACTTTAAACAGGTCTATATCAGCATGTGTTCAAATTATATATTCATATTGCACATGTACAAAACAATTAATTTAATTAACAATTTTTATTAAATTTAATAAATAACTGAGATTAAAAAAATATTAGTAATTATTACTATTTATGATAAGTTGTTTCGACTTTTATTATTGAATATGATATCCCTCATCATTGTAATGACATAGTACTCACATTCAAGAATTTCTTTCTGCTTTACAATCTATAAACATTTAAAAATACGTTAAAATATTATATTAAATAATTAAGTAGCTAGTATATACATTTTAAATAATATATGTTATATATTATACAAATGTCCATTTGTTCATTGCCTTTGTTCATGATATTATATGTTCATTGTCATCGAATATTGTTGCGATTTACCTTTATTTTCTTGTTGTCTTTAAAATTCCAAGCTTGAAATATCTTATAGATTAAGCACACACACACTCTCAAAAAACCACATGCAATTCTTAAATTTAATTTAATTAAATACTAATTAATTTTTGGACTTACCTATCCAACAAATTTCTAAGTCAGAATAAACATCATTTTTTTTTTTTTTTAAATGAATCATAAAACCATGCGACTCCTACGTAGGCATCAACAACACCCAAATTTCAATGGAATCTATAAAAGAATAAACATTATGAAATTACAATTTCATGCATGTAATTAGTAATTATTAGCTAACTGTATGTACTCTTAGCCTTTTGGAAATAACCATAGTTGGCTTCTTTTTGCATATTGCCTTCTCAACAAGATATACAATTCTACTCATTAAGATTTTTTCTATCTACAGTGGCAATATCTTTAAGTAGTATTAAACAATATTTCTTTATTTGTATGCCCATCAATTTAGAATGTAAGTGATTGCATAGTCAAATTAATTATAAACAATATAGTTATTTTTTTAACAAATTTTTAGGAACATAACTACTAAGTAAATGAAATTAAATTGGAGTTACGTACCTTATGCATAACAAAATGCATATAAAATAAATTATTGTATGAAATGTGAAAATATGAAATTGCATTCTCTTAAGGACATAAAATGTCATATATGTTATGAATCTGATGCTGAGATATCTTCACAATTTGATAATGTAGATGTAGAGTTTGATGAAGATAATAGTGATAGTGAGAAAGATATGACATTAAGCAAATAGCATTAGCGATGATGAGTGTTGGTAAACGAGGAATCTAACAACGGTGCTCATCGTTGCTAAATATGATTCAAACAAGCAACGAACGTCATCGCCAATAAGTATCTAGCAACGCATAAAGGAGTATTAATCTAGTGTTGTTAATTACAATTTTCCATTCTTTTTATTTTTTAATATAATATTATTCATGTAAATCTTAATTAATTAACTTAATTTATATTTATGCATAATCTATTTGAATTTTTATCTCTAATGATTACATAATAAATTAAATATATTCGCCAATATGATAGTTATTATACATACGTGACCAATGTTATACATATGTGACCATTGTTTTACATATGTGATCATGTTATCTCTACGTGACATTTGTTATGAATCCATGACTGTTGTTAGGCATATGTGACCATTGTTACACATAAGTGGCCATGTATCCTCGATGTGACCGTTATTACAAAATATGTGTCTATGTTACACATGCAACCATTTATTATGCATATGTGACCATTGTTGCACATATGTGACCGTTGTTATGCATATGCAACCGCTGTTATGAATATGTGACTGCCATTATTACACATATTTGGTTAGACAACCTCAGTGTGACCTCTGTTGTTACATTTGTTCATTTGTTACACTTATATGACCATTTGTTACGCGTATGTGGCCGTTGTTACACATGTGTCCATTTGTTACACATATGTAAACATTTGTTATGCATTTGTGACCATTGTTACACATATGTAGCCATATTACCTCTATGTGACCCTTGTAACACTCATGTGATTATTGTTACACATATGTGACCATTTGTTAACCATATGCAGTTGTTGTTATGCATTTGTGACCGTTGGTTTGCACATGTAACCATGTTATCTTTATGTAAATGTAGTTACGTGCATGTGGTCATTGCTGCACATATATACACATATATATATATATATATCCATTTATTACACATATGTGACCATTCCTTACACATATGTGATCATTTGTTACACGTATGTAACCATTGTTATGCATCAGAGATCATTGTTACAAAAATATGACCATGTTACTTTTATCTTACTGTTGTTACCTCTGTGACCATTGTTATGCTTATATGACTATTGTTACACATTTGTGACCATTATTACACATGTCGCCATGTTACCTCCATGTGATAGTTAATATGTATTTGTGGATGTTGTTAAATATATGTGAAAGTGTGGACATGCCCAGACGGAAATAATTAAAACATTTTCAACAGTCCAAAACAACTCTTTTTTATTTCTTTTTCTTTTTTAAAACGGTTGTGATGAGTGTGTATCCATACATTCGCGTATTGTAGTAGCTCCCTAAAATTGCATACATACGTAGGAATATGTATGGCCTTTGATTGGGACTTTATATTAGCCAGCAACTTTGAGCTATTATGTTACTAAATACCAAACATATATAGGATTTGACTGTAAACTTAGATATCGTCATTTTCTTTTTAATTGATCGAGAGAATCCAAGCTAGCTAGCTAGTCCTTTGAAAATTTTTGAGAGTTGGACATTTCATTTATTTATTTATTAATTTCATATTACCACATTACTAACCACATTTGTGAGCAAATGTCACTTTATTTTACTGTAAATTAAATTTTCCCTAGGAATGATCATATATATCTTCAGTCGGAAGAAAAACTTTGGTGTATTTCTTCAGGCAAAGTGACATCAAAGTAAGGAAAATCAGGTGTGTTTAAAATTTATTCTAGTCCATCTCCGCATCCAAACTTTTCTTCTTCCGAATCCAAAATGATATAAAACTTTGAAGTTGGTTTTTTCAGTTCTTCTGGTGAATTAAACTTTGTTGTTAGAGAAGCTAACAAAAAGCGTGGTCAAGATACAGAGAATTTTGAAACACTAAAATCAGATTTAATTGCTTGTTACAACGTTTCGCAATAAGAACCATTAGAATTGGAGCTCTCCTTGTCATCAGATTCTCAAAATATATATTTTCGCAAAAGAAAAAAAAAAAGATTCTCTAAATATATATGGTACTACAACTCTGCACCAACTCCTCGCGTGGTAAGCATGTTATGAAACTTTATACAGATATCATTCTTCTATTGAGCATAACAATAAGGTATTGGTTGTAACCGTGGGACAGAAGTAGATGAAAAAGAAACTCCTGATCTTAATAAATAGAGGAAACTATAAGCATAAAACACAAATTTGGACAATTGAAGTATCATACCAAATCATACAAGTTCCTCAAATTATGGTAACAACAACAGAGAAGTGGGAGCAGAGAACAAACTTGACTCAACATTTCGAAATGATGTCTAGACTACATGATGTTTGTCTCAATGTTTTGAGAAATTATCCAGGGAACTTCAACTGTTCAAACTCTGTATAATTTTGCAGATAGCCGAGTACGATCCAAAAAGTGCACATACAACACCTACTGTAATAATTATAGTACACAAAGTTCCCTGAAAAAAAACATTATGAAAAAATTTGATATGAGAACAGATAATGCAAAGGACCTTCAAAAGAGGACCAAAATGATAATCGTACCTGAAACCAAGATACTCGCCCCCTTAAAATGCTCAGGAAACATGCACAGGGAAGAATCAAGGTCTGCCACAGAAATAGATGTCAATACAATTTGCATTGTTTATGACTTAAAACTCATTGATTTTATGGCCTAAAATGCTATATAGGAAAAGTTACTATACCACTAGTAGAAGAGAAGAAAAAAAGCTAGAGAGAACTTACTACAAGCATTGTGAGTAAAGATCCAATGAGTGACATAACAAGAGCTGTAAGAAGCCAAAACAAATACATAAGTCGATTCAGTACTAGGTAGTGAAACAGAAAAAAACCACATTGTTAGGTGATGTCTGTGTTTATGTGGTCAATAGGGTAAACGAGAGAACAAAGGAACTGAAAGACAGATCATTTGACAATTAAACAGAACAAATCAACGTTGAATTGAAAGAGACTTACCAAAGAAGGGGATGGTGAGTCCAACAACGAGGGTCGAGATCACCAGTGCTGTTCTAATAAGAATAGCGTATATGTGAGACTTGACATGGGTTGACGGTATCAACTCTTCCAGACTCATTGCCACTGGAGATATGGTTAATGCATACGTGGTTCAAATTAAGGGAACACAACATTTTTCTGTGTGAACATATCAGAAAAAATTTGTTTATATTTTACTTCATTATAAATAGTTGAGTAGAGAATGTAATAAAGAAAGATAAAGAGATGAAAGATTTGTTTGTACTTTCCCTGAAAAATTAACAGATCTGTTCTTCTATATGTTCCATTATATACTTTTACATACAATGTTGATCAACTTTGTATTAGCTACTGCTTTATAAACTTCCTGTATGGCCCAACTCATTTATATGATCAAGATGAGACTTCCGATGTTATGTTAAGATTTTCAATTTAGTGTCAAGATGATTAGACAAATTCTTATACAAACAATTTAGTTCAATAAGTGTTAGTAAGAGAACAGGAACCACCATCTATTGCCAAAAGAAACCCATTATCCACCCTCTTTTCCCCCCAATTTCTTTTTAGCATCAGATAGAACATTTTATATGTGCATAACTTAAAGAAAGGATATTTGGTAAACGGGTTAACAACCTGCAAAAGAACAAAATTGAAATACAGGTGTTAGCCACTACCTTTAACAATAGAGTTGAACGCAAGATTTGCGACATGCATAAACAATGTAAGATAGACGTTGGAAGTGGGCAAGGGAAATAATAGACCTCAAAATGATTTGCCTGATAAGAAATGATGGTATCCAGGAATTTTTGTCGCTTAAATTGACTTAAGACTGTCACATTAATTTAAGCTAAAATGATGGTTAACCAAAGCAGACTGTTTGAGCCATTACTCCAATCCAATATCTTTTAAATGCTACCAGTAATGAAAGCAACCAGCCTACCAAAAACCTAAAGATCAAATCCTACCAAGGGACGGAAATTAACTACATTCTGTATCCTAAAGAAAAACATTACCAATCAATAACTTTTTTCTGATCCAGATGACTCTTTTCTGGTCAATAAAATGGAACCAGGATTTTCAAGAAGAAAAGTGCTTGATACCCATGTAAAAGGATATACTATAAAGTACAATCATTATCCTACTCTAGTGCCCATTCCCCCCTTTTCTCTTTTAGCCCAGCAAAGGAGTGGACCAAAAAGAAATAAATAAATAAATAAAATAAACTCTGAGGAAAAAGGAGTCATGTGCAAGATACAAGCAAAAGCATTATAAAGATCAATCATAACCATGAGCATACCGTAGTCCACACAGCAATCTTGGTGGCAACTAAATCTTGAGGCAAGTTAAGAGTAAATTGTGATTGTATTGATTCTCCAAACATCTTATATCCCATAACGGCAACTCCAGCATACATCACAGTGCAAATACCAAAACTAGATCAAGAATAAAATCAAGTGTAAACTTTATAACCAGAGCAAAATGCCTACGTACTGAATGGACAAAACTTGGAAATACTGAGTCCTTATTCTAGGCACTGAATATCATATAACAGTTGATGAAAATTTATAACTTCATAAAAGAAAATCTTGAAGAATCCAAATTGTGCATAAAATGAATCTATTGATGCAGTTAACAACTAATGTTTTAGTTCATACTATACTTTAGCATCTTTTATTTACCATGTCAAGAGGACTGCAGTGAATTGGTTTGGTTTTGCCATTGAGGTATATATGTTAGGAAAAACAGCATGTCCCGAATAGCAATAACCATAAAGACCTACAGCAACAGGAAGAGTCCCAAGGTTTAATGTTGTCCCTTTATTCTCAAAGCCAACTCCATCAACAGCACCAATCCAAAACAGGCAAAATACCACCAAGATTGATGCAATTACTCCACCAGCTGGAAGAAAGAAAAATAAAACGTTGGAATTTCTTAAAAGATTGCAAAGTATTTTGTTATTACATGCTCTGCTCTTTAATGTAAACCATCCAAAGCAGGGGAAGAAGAAAAGTAAAACTCAAAAGAATTCAAATAACAATATTAAGAATTGTCAGGAACAATAATTTTCTTTCTAAAAACAGACTAACTACAAGATATGTTGTATGCAAAAAACATATTATGGCATGGCTTAAATGCAATTTTATTATACTGAATATTTTAATCATTACAATGACTTGAAAAAAAAATTCATACCGGAGATATAACTAAGAACAGTAAGGTCCCGGAGCCAAACTGTAGGAAGAACAGCAATGGTGGTTATGAGAGCAAACAGAAGGTGTGAGTTTAACTCAAACCCAATGAAACTTATGTGCGCATTTGGAAATAGAGAAGACAAGTTGTCACTTTCCAAAATTATATATTCAATGCAACAAGCCTGCATGGGAAGAACATTGCTTAAGGAATAGAAACAACATCATAAAAGCTCAATTAACCACGGAATTTGCATTCATTTGTTCTTCCACAGCCCTAACCTTGTCCTTAGCCAAGATCAATGAATGCTTTTCTTCTTTATTTTAATATTATTTATTATTATTATTATTATTATGATTGTAGAGTGTGGAAAGGTGCAAGTCATACGAACTGTGACAAAAGCTGAAATACAAAATGGCTGTAAAGGGCTTTAACATTTGAAATAATGTGAAGGCTAAGATAAGAAGCAAAATAACCCATTTGGCAATATGAAAAACAGTAGGAAAGATGAAATAACAATTGCTTGTTCTTTACTTGGTATAAGAATAGTATAAAAGTTGTCTATTGTGCATATGAAATCTAATGAGAATTAGGTGCAGTGGAGATGAAAGGGATGTTCTGATGAATGTGAACCATGACAAAGAAGGCTCTTGCATTAATATGATTTAGTCACATCACTTATGGACTAATCAGAAACACTAGACCAGAAAGATCCAAAAATATGGACCCAACTTAAATCAGGGGCTCAATTAATGAGATCTGTATGTGGGTCCCGGGAATATAAAGTTGGTCATCATAGCTAGTAGCCTAGAATCTTGATTTGCCTTCCTTATCCTCACTGGCCATCCTATATATAAAAACTATATGAAAAACCTCAAAACAGAAGAACTCACTCATTCAAGGAAGCTGTACTTACATATAATTCCGCGTAAAGTATTATCTGCAACCACAGGAAAAAGAAAAAGGTAAACAAAACCAGTACAGAAATGACATAACTTACATGGACAAATTACATATAAGTTCAAAAAAATGAGTATACTTACCGAGATGGCAACTCGGCCTGCAGAACCAAAAGCAGCTTGACCAATGTCCGGGTATGTTTCGAGCCCTGGTTCGCTATCCAAACAGTGACGCAGGAGCATTCCAGTGTAGAAAGAAAGCATAGCAAATAAAAACAAAATAGAAAGGCCAAGCCATCCTCCTTGTTTGGCTGCATAAGGGGTGGAAAGGATTCCAACTCCACATAACACATTAATGCCTGTATGGTACAATTATGCTAAAGGGTTATATATACCAAACTATATGCTGTGTCATCCTTATATATTGGCAATTTCAAAAAAAAAAATTAAATAACTTATTAATTCCTCTTTCCTTATTTGCAGATTTATCCTTTTTTTTTTTATATTTGAATTTCCTTTCTTTGTGTGAGGTAGAAATATGCCCGCCTAATCTTAACAATGAGTGAATCAATGAATGAAAGTGGAAGAATGTAGTTTAATCCCCTTTTCTGGTAGACCAATTACTCACCAAAAGTACTATCTTTTGTATTCAGTCATACCATTCCCTTTTTATTATATTGACAATTTCAAAAACAAGAAATTAAAAAGAAGTGAGCAGAATTGAATATCTATAGAGAAGCCAAAAGAGCTTATGAGGAACAATACATGTATTCTTGTTTGGTAGTTGATCTTTACATGTGCATCAAGTGCAACAGGGCTAAGAGCCTAAGATGCTACATCATGGATGAGGTTAACATAGACATATCAGTTTGAATATCTAAAAGTGAAGATAATATTAAGGTATAGACAATGAACAATGATCTATATATATATATATATATATATATATATATATTATAGACAAACAAATTATTGTAAACCAGTTCATATTCATTACACAAAAATGAAAAAGAAAACAATATACTTATTGTGCGGAGACATGAAGTGACATTAGCTGAAGTAAGAAGTGTCTATTTACCTATTTAACACCAGACAAATCCCTAGTAACTCACTTCACTTTTGAATTATGGCAAGTAGAAGCAGAATAATGAGATATTTTACAAGCCACGCGAGGTTTTTCGGAGACAAAAGTGAGACCAATAATGTGACTTTTATCTATTAGAGGCTCAAGGACTGGCCACCATGACTTACACTACAGGGTTAGACAATGTGGTCCCTCAAACTGATGGGATGACATGGACTGTAGCTAGGGATTGCAAGTAATACTAATGAGGTACGTGGCATGACCGACACTTTGGATTTACTAGTAAGGATAATCTAAATGCTTAAGTGGGCTCCATGTCCTTTTGCCAAATACTGTTCTTTTTACCATGTTTATTCTAGGTAAATTAGCTTTATATGCTTACAAGTTGCAAGATTTCAATTTCAATTCCAACATTTGACAAACACCTTGCATTTTCTACCACAACTTTTCATCTGTCATTAAGACCTTTAATAGTAACCAAATATGCTTACCATTAAGAACAGCTTGAGCGTAAGAGCTTTGACGGGAAATTGGGAGTTCATGTGAAACCTTGGAGGCTTTATCATCCTTCTTTATGGAAGACCTCCTTGAAGAAATAGGAGGTAGCAGAGAATACGAACTCCGTCTTTGTTGTGGCAATTTCTCATCTTCAACCGTTGGCAACAAAGGTTTTGTCACCGCACCTAAAGATTCAGGAGTGTGCCTTCTTGTTAGCGATGAGGAAAGAAATGAACTACCAAATCTCGTCAATGAAGGAGTTCCAAGAAACCCAATACTTGGAGATGGCACACTACTGTATAGATCAATGGATTGTCTGAAAAACAAGTAAGGATTTTTAGCAACAATTACAGTATTTATTTTTTTCTTGCTAAACACAAACAAAATAAATCTGCAGGCTTTTGTCACAATCTTGATTTAACATTAGCTTTTCTCTCCAAAGATTGTAATTGGTATGAGTTTACAGATTAATTAATCTAAAAAATTCACTTTGTAGGACCAGGGTATGAGACATGCCTCAATGATCAAACAAAGCCAAGAATTGGGATAGACATAACCCAACCCCAGATCCAAATAGGAACAACCAACCATCAAATTCAATTATATACAGCTCTTTTCCTTGCAAATTTGTCCCACAATCTCAACTAAAGCAAGACTGACTTTTCCTTTATAGATAACTGATTAAGCCCTTTCCTAACTAGATCTATTACCTCTCACACCAAATCAAATCAGACACAATAATTTTCCAGCAAAAAAATAATAAAAAAAGAAAAGAAAAAGAAAATTGAATGAATTGGAAACTGCAGAGTCGACAAACAAGGATAAAATTACATTTTACCATCAACTGGATAAAAAAATCAAGGTAATTCAGGGAAAAACATGAATCCGAAACAATATGAACAAAATGAATTTGAAGAGAGATTAGAATTTGCAGATGTGTGTCTACCTGTAACTTTGTGGCCACGAGGTGTTGTAAGAACTGGGTTTGTTCTGCTGCTGGATTTCAGTGGAAGAATTAGAAGAATCTGAATCGTTTCCATCTTCTTCTCCTTTGTGAAATTCCTTTTCGTCATCTTCTTCTTCACTTTCAATGTAAAGACTGTGATCCGAGACTGAGTTATTCATTTTCTTTTTTTCTTTTGTCAATTTTACTCTCCCAATTGCCTACTGCAAAAAGCTCCAAAAACCCTATAAAATCATTGGAAAACTTTCTTAGATTATGAGCCTTTAACTAGCCCAGTAAGGAAAATAATACAAACTTCGATTCGGTGAGAGTAAAATTAGGCTTGCAATACGAATTTGTATTGCTCTTGTTTTTCTTTTTTTCTTTTCTTTCTTTTTTTTCCTATTGGTTGGCTTTGTTTTGGAAAAACGAACGTCGAAATTATTCAAAATCAATGAAAAATGAGAGAACAGTTAACATGATTGCTCGTAAAAATTGGCAGAATACTAAATATGGAGGTGAAAAAGGAAAAAATAGGATCCGAAAAAGATCGAAAACTGAGAGTAAAAAAATTATACAAAGACATAGTCGGATCGATCAGATATTCTAGCGTTAAGTTTTGAAGTTTTCAAAAAAGACCATGCATGCAAGCTTCATCACCTCTGTTTTTTTTTCACATTGTCCAAAGCTTAACAAACGGACCCAAATCAACTAAACCCGCAGATTCGGAAGCAAAGTAGATGATTCCAAATTCCTTTACAGTTACTCGGTTTTCTCGGTAACCAAACAGATAAAAAGACAACCTCCAACGTCACTGCTGCTATAATCAGTCAAAAATATTGAAATCTAAACTATCAAATAAAGGCCACCAAAAAAAAAAAACCAGAAACTTCAGGCAATCCCAGTAGTGTTTTATTCTGGAAGAATTCTAAAAGCATGAGAAATCTTTGTAAGAAAAACGAAAAAGAAAAAACTGATGGACCTACTGTGTAATTACCCGTGAATAAAGAAGAGGCTCTGTTTTTCGAAGCAGACCCAGAAAAGAGCAAGGAACGGAAAAACAGAAAGGGAAACAACTTTCTCTATGGTAAACTTTCTGACTGCTCTGCCTCTGCCTCTGCTGCGTTTTATACAATGTATGTATGTATATATGTATATATTCTCTTTCACTCCAGTTCTCCAAACGTGAACATTCAAGATGATTCAAACTTTTCTGGCTATTTGTAAAACCTGTGGTTTTTTTTTTTTTTGGTGAAAATTGTAAAACCTGTGGTTTGTGTAATCAGAGTCAGGGCATTTTAATAACCCAATCTCATGTGTGGGCCTTTTTTTTTCTTACAATTATTTTATTAAAATATTTTTAAATTCTTTTGTATACTTATTTATTATTTTTCTTTCGCAACCTATTTATTAGATGGATAGCTACAAGACAAGGAAACAGCGAAAGGATATGTGCTATGATGCTAATTGCTGCTGGAACTTACCTAGTTGGTTGATATGATTGCACATTGTTTGTCAGCTGTTGGATTGAATCGCCTCATGAATTCTGCTGAAAAAACAAATGAAAAAAATAAATAATAATGTTAACAATTACGAATCATATCTTAATATCAGCCCAAGTTCATCATATAAATGTGGGATTTATTAATATTTTACTTCAGAAATCCCATAAAAAAAATTCCGGTATCCAAAGTGTAGGGTTTTTTTTTTTTATATTAAATTTATTTTAAACCATAGAATGCAAAGTAAATTGGCTTGGAAAATAAAAGTTACAAAACCTAATTGAAGGTTTAAATAATTAACAGCTAGAAAAACAATTTTTTTTTACATGTTTTAATTTTGGACTTTAACCAAAAAGAGAAACATTAATATGAAATAAAGGGATTTTCTGTAGATATGGCAGACTTTTACCATATGTAATATATATTACTATATATACTTGCCAGTTAGCAATTCTAACCCTGCTTTTCATGGTGCACTACTATGGATTTAATTGATAATTCTTATTTAAGCAAATTATTTATTTATTTCTAAAAAAATGTATACAACTATGAATTTAATCATTTAACTAAGTTTATTTATCGGCAAATGAGGGTGAATACATTGTCCAAAACAAAACAAAAAAAATTATTCGAAAATCATAAAACCTACCACATTTATAAGAAATATAGCAGCAGAAACAATAAAACCATATGATTAAAATATGTTGTTGAAACAATAAAACCATATGATTAAAATATGTTGTTGAATCATCATCGTCACAAAAATATATTACCTTAGAATGCATATTATAAGTTTGTCTTTTTGAAAAATTGCATGACTTTCATATCTACTTTTAAGATCAGTTGTCAGTCATTAGATCTACAATATGCAACCATATATACTATACATTACTTGTCCGATTTTCCAGACTATTATCTCTTTGTTTTCGCTCTTTGATTCTCAATGGATAATAATGCAAGATCTAGAGACTGTTTTTTTAATCTATAAATAAATAAAATTCTTATTCTCATATTAGTCTGTTTTTCAATTTAAAATAATAAAACTCAAATAAAATTGTTATTTTGATTTTATTCAAAAAATAAAATATTTTCTGCAAATAAAATTCGGCTATATATGATATCATAATATCTTATAATAAAATTAAAAATAATAAATAAATAAAACTCAAATGGGACCTAAAAAGCATTATCCTAACAATCTCTCATATGCTATTGAGTACAAACTTGAGTATAACTCAAATCCATGTAACTCAATTCTTGTATTTTATATTCTCACACTTAAGATTTGAGTTATAACATATATCATGAGCTAGCATGGGGATCCAACATCTATTATTAATCAAGACTCCTTATAATTATTAAATACCTATCTAATTCAATGCTACTTTACTAAAAGCTCAGAATTGAACTCCAAAATTAATAATATCACATATTAAATCTTCCCTTTGTAAAAACAATAATCAATTGATAATATTTTCTGTGAATCAATTAATTACTTATTATTTTCATTTGTTAGTTTCTCTAATGGATCAAATGTACTAGCTAATGACTTCATTATATCCAAGTATTGAAACATACCAAGGGGATATTTCATACAAAATCCATAGTGTTTATTTCATAAATACTAGTAATTAAACAATCAAATCGCCAAAATCATCAAGGTAGTGGTCATAAAAATATACATTACTTATTGACGATTCAAAAACAATAATCATTCAAATACCTATTTATAATAAACTTTGGATTAAGAGAAATAGAATATCAAATATCCTTTTGTGATTTAATTACTTTTATAGAATGTTAACCTCAATTAAATCTCATTTTGATCTTTATCAATGCAAATATAGTCTGCACCAATATTTTTTAATAATCAAGATAGATTATTTCATAAAATATTGCAGTCGAAATAAAGCATACAACTTTATTCAAAAACTACGATCTTATTCATTAATTATGAGAATCTATGATCACATATATACTACATAATCAATCTAGACCTTATTCGTAAAATATTAGTATCTACAAAAATTAGAAAAATACCTATAAATTTTTATTAAACTCAGAAAATGTTTATTTGTCTTGTTACAAAACACACAAATAATACATAATCCCACTTAGTCTAAAGTAAGCATGGGACCATTTTAAAACCCATACAATTTACATGCTTCTAAAACACATTTGCTCAATTAATGTCTTTGTACAAGGGTCTACTAAGTTTTTCTAAAATGCTATTTTATCAACCACACTATTTTATCTCTCAATAAAATCACGAATCAAGTGGCACTTCCTTGATATGTAATTTTTTCTCTTACGATACCTAGGTTCTTTGGAATGTGCTACAACCCCATTGTTGTCAAAGTGAAGGATGATTGGCCACTCTGATCCTGGTATCACCTGAAAGGTCCAAAAGGAATTTCTTAAGCCATATAGCTGCCTTTGCAGCATCAGATGCATCCACATATTTAGCTTCAATGGTGGAGTCAGTGTCACATTGTTGTTTAATGCTCCTAATACAAATGGCTCATCTACTCATGGTAAACACATAACGTGAGTTAGATTTACTAGAGTCAATGTCCATTGGAAATATGAGTCTATAGAATCAACAATTTCTAAACTCCTACTAGAATACACCAACATATAGTCTCTCTTTCTCTTTAGATCCTTGATATATGTTTCACTGCAATTCAATGTTCTAATTCAGAATCAACTTGATACCTGTTTACCACTCCCACTTCATAGCAGATATCTAACCTAGTACATAACATGGCATATATTAGACTACCAACTGCCGAAGCGTAAGGTTTTTTACTCATGAGATCTTTCTCTTAAGGAATTTTTGGCAATTGTTCCTTAGAAATATGAATTTCATGTCTAAAGTGAAATATTCTCTTTTTGGATTTTTCCATGCTGAACCTGGCTACTATTTTATCAACGTAGAAAGCTTAAGACAGAGCTAATTTCTTATTCTTTTGGTCTCAAAAAATTTTGATTCCTAGAATATAGTTAGTTTCACCCAAGTCTTTCATATCAAGCTGCTTATGCAGCCAGCCTTTTACACTTGACAAAATTTTTTTGTCGTTTCTAATCAACAAAATGTCATCTACGTAAAGGATTAGAAAAAATACATTTTCACCTTTGATCATTTTCATAAACACAAGATTAATAAGGACTTTTCTCAAAACCAATAGAAGTTATGGCTTGATCAAACATAATATTTCATGATCTAGATGCTTGCTTAAATCCATAAATCGACATTTGCAACTTGCATACCATGTGTTCTTGGCCTTTTGGTATATACCATTATGGTTGCCACATATAGATGTCATATTTTAAATTGCAATTCAAAAAAGTTGTTTTGATATTTATTTGCCAAATCACATAATCAAAACTTGCAGCTACGACTAAAAGAATCTGAATAGATTTAAGCATGGCTATTGACGAAATGGTTTCTTCATAATCTATCACCTATTTTTTGGTATACCATTTTGCCACCAATCTAGCTTTGAAGGTTTCCACATTCCCATATGATCCTTAATTTCTATTGTAGATCCATTTTCACCCTATGGATTTTATCTTTTTATGCCCTTCTACAAGGGACCATACTAAGTTGTAATACATATATTCTATTTTACGGTCTATTGCTTTTTTCCACTTTTGTGCATCCACATCTTTAAATGCTTCATTGTAATTTATGGGATCATCTTCGCTATCAATAATGATAGTTTAGTAAAAAAAAATCAGCAAGACATATCTCAAAAACGTACGCCTTACACTCTCACTATGGTGGTGGTTGTGCTTCTACATGAGAATCCTATTCATTGTTTTGTATTTGAGTTTGTACTAATGTAAGTTCTACATGTACTTGTTCTTGCAATTCCATTGGTTACAGTTGTGCTTGTCCACTTTCAGGTACATGTTCTTCTTTTTGAACATGCACAGGAAACAGTGTATTCATACACATGTGGTTTAGTTTGTTGTTGAGCTAAGGAAAGCTCCTCAAAAATTATTCTACTATTGGGTTTGAAATTGTTAATAAAGTCTTTTTGCGTGTGTGAAATTTCTCAATTTTTAAGTATAACATATATATATATATTATATTACAAAATTAATAACATAAATAATCGACATAGTTCTTTTAGCAATTAGAAAAATAAATGGGTAACGTATGGTTAGTCTTTTGGCTTTGGAAGAGGTTTCCTTCCCTTGAGTGCATGAGTGTTTGGGTCTTCTATTCCTGTACGATGAAGGTAGGTGTAAATGGAGGAAATACAAAATATGTTCAATCAAAATTTACATTTAACCTTACTTATTTGGTTATTGATTAAAAGCTACAGAAGCATGCTGATGGATTTGAAATTGTGCCTTTTTTTGTTTTGGATGTTAGCCTCATTTGCTAGTCAACTTTTAGTCAACTTATATATTTTACTTTTTTTTTATTGATTGGGGGGAGGGGGTTTTTTGCACCCAGAGATTATTGAACCTCTGATCTAGAAGTGGACTCTTAGTGGTTTTACCACTGGGCTAAACTTACGAGTACAACATATATATTTTATTTAAAACCACTGTATAGGTATAAATCATCATCTAGTGTCAACTCATCTTGGTTACTTGTCAATCCTAAGCTTATGCAACTCCAAAGCTCAGGCAACTCCCAGATTCAGGTAGCTTTCAGACCCTAGTAACTAACACCGTTGACTCGTGCAAGAAGTTGACTTGGGATAGAAAAATTGACATTAAAAATGGTAAACAAGTGATATCAGCAACAAATCAGATTCAAAAAGTTACTAACATCATAGTATTTTATTAACAAAAAGAGAAAAGTGCAAGCAACAAATTCAAGGCAAGATCATCAAATAATAGAAAATCTACCATGCATAGATTTTTTGCAAATTCAAGTAATCAATGCTACTATAAATACCTCAAAAAGGTATAACAAAGGTACACACATTGAAAACATTACACTCAATTTACCTTGAGTATACTAAACCTTTCATTCCTTTCACAACCACTTACTTAAGTGTTAGAGTTCCTTTGACAGGTACCACACCTGTGCTCCAAGGTTATTTCATGTTCTTCCATTATTTTGCAGATTTTGCACAATCCCAAGATTCCATGTGGTGGTGCAATTTTTGGCATCAACAATTTGGCGCCAGATAGGGGAAAATATTAAAACGTTGAATTCAGAAACCATTTTAGCCACCATGTTGACTCAAAATTGTTACAGTATACTTCCCACAGTCCTAGAAGAACCAACACTTCAAGAAAAGCAGATTGTTGCTCTTCAAAATGAGGTAACGGTACTGCAAAGTGAAAGGGTGGAAATAAGAAAGCTGAACCTTGATCTGACACAGTGAATTCAAGCTCAAGAGTAAGTCAACACCTTGATGATCCCAAAATCAGCAATCCGTGACAAACAAAAAAGGAGATAGATCCTAAGAGGAAAGCAATAATTCCATTTTGTTTGAGTCAACAACAAAATCCAAGTCCCACACAAGGAAAAAAGTAATAAAGGAGACACACTCGATAAAGGCAAGGATATTCAAAGTGGAATAGGAAGAAAACTCTCACCTTAATAAAGGACCTGAAAACAACCTACGTCACACGATGGATGACCTGAAACAGATAGTTGAAGAGTAGTTCAAAAAGACGAAGGGAATTGCTCAGCAATTTGATCATAGATGGCCAACCAATTTGATCCAAAAGGATTACAAAAGGATTGTTGAGGCCAATTTCTTTTCAAGGTTTACAACTTCAAAATTTGATCCTTATGACGAAACGACAAACCCAATGGAGCATCTGAAAGTCTACCGACACACAATGTGTTTGATCAGTCTTCTGCATGAAAAAAAGTAGAAGCAATGATGTGCAAAATGTTTCCCACAAGCTTAAAAAGAGAAATTTTTACCTTGTTCAATAGCTTGGAACACAAGTCTATTAACTTGTTTGAGAAATTGGCAACCAATTTGGTGCATAGTTTGCATCTAGCATCAAAATCAAAAAAGTGGCCAACCATATTTTCTCAATAGTTTGAGGTAAATCTGAAACTTTTAAAGCTTATACTTACCGCTTTAACAAAGAAAATGTAGGAATTTTGAATTGCAACGACTCAACCGCGACTGAAGCCTTCTGGAAAGGTCTTAACCGAGACAACCCTTTGTACGACTCGCTTACAAACACCAAGCCAAAGACCATGATCAATGCAATGTCATAAGCTGCGAAATACATCAAGCTTGAAGAGGATGAGAATATGGAAAGAAGAGAAAAGTCAAAATCCATCAAAAAGGTCAAGGCAGTTATGGAGGTAACAGAGCGACGTGCAATCCAGGACTGAGGCAAGTAGTAGATATTTCATCCAAATTTCAACACCGAAACATTGATTCTGCTAATGACCCATTCAAGTTTTACTCTTTGAGTATAACGCATGATAGAATGGTCAAACATCTATAAAACAAAGATTATGTCAGATGGCAAAAAAAAATTGTCTTGGATCCTAAAACCCAAGACAATAGGAAATTATAAGTCTTCCACAATAATTATGGCCATCTTACAACGATGTGTCACCAGCTGAAATGGGAAATTGAATCCTTGATAAAGAAGAGATATCTAAAAGAGTTCATATCCTTTGAAAAAGAAAGAGACCAAAAAACATCACCTATAAGGAGAATCGAAGGAAATAATAGGTACAATGGTGAAGTAATACTAATTCATGGAGGATTTGTCAATGGAGGAGATACCATGGCAGCTCAAAAACATCACATCAAAAAGGTTGAAGTGATATCGATTGAGGTAAATAATAGAAAACTCCATATACTATTATTTTGAAAGCCAAATATTTTTTTCACAGAGGCATATGCCAAATGGCTCCACTTTGCCCACAATGATACTTTAGTGATCTAGCTAAGGATAACAAATACAATGGTGAAAAAATAATTCTTGTAAACAATGGAGCTCAGTTAATTTGATCTTTAAATTAACTTTGAAAAGCATGGGATGGGACATCGACAACATCTAGAAGGTGGGAGTAATGAATCAGGTAGGATTCAGTAGTGAAACTAGCTGGGTCATCAAAAAAATGACCTTGCCTATCGAGACACACAGGGTGACCGTCTATTAAAAAATGATGGTCATAGATGCCGACTTACAATATAATTCTAGGGAGATCATGGTTGCATGGCATGAAGGTTGTCCCTTCCTCATATCATCAGATGATTAAGTTCATGTGTACAAAAAATTGAAAAGATCATAAGCTACCAAGTCTATGCTCGTTCATGCTTTGTCTCTGTTAACGAGTCCAGATGTCCTCACAATAGAAGCATATGAGGTTCAAGAATCTCTCGAAAAGGTGGTCATGGACGATGACAGACTCGAGCAGAAAGTCCATATCAGCACCAAGTTAAATGCCAAGACAAGACAAAAGCTCCTAGAGTTCCTAAAGGAGAGGAAGCATTGTTTTACATGGGACATATATGACATGCCAGGGATAAACCCCAAATTGATAACCCATAAGCACAATGTCAATCCCGGATTCAAGCTTATATAACAAAAATAAGAAAATTTTCCCCCGAAAGAACATATTATAAATGAAAAAATGGAGAGACTACAAAACAATGGCATGATCAGAGAAGTTCATTACCCAGATTTGCTGGCTAATTTTGCAGTAGTAAGGAAAAAAAATGAAAAGCCAAGAGTGTGCATATATTTTACAGATCTTAATAAAGCTTGCCCAAATGATAGCTTTCCACTTCCAATGATCGATACCCCAGTGGACGCCACAGTAGGTCACGAGTTGATGAGCTTTTTGGACACCTATTATTGGTACAATCATATCCTTATGCACCCCGACGACTAGGAAAAGACTTCTTTCATGACTAAGAAAGGAATATATTGCTACAAGGTGAAGCCATTCGAACTCAAAAACGCTGAAGCCACTTACCAATGGTTAGTCAACAAAATGTTCAAGGAAGAAATTGGAAAACCCATGGAATTGTATATTGAAGACATGCTGGTCAAGTTTGTTAGAGCAGAAGACCATCTCGAGAACCTAAGGCAAAGGTTCGACATAATAGAAAGTTACAGAATGAGATTAAACCCAAATAAATGTACATTCAGAGTTGTTGTATGGTTGTTCATAGGACTTGTCGTAACACAAAGAGGAATAGAGGAAATCTGAGCCAAGCCTTGGTAGACATGCCGTCACCTTGGACAAAAAAGGAAGTCATGAAACTTAATGGAAGGGTCACAGCTTTGAGCTATTTCATTTCTCGATCATCAAATAAGTGCCATATATTCTTCAACATACTAAAGGAATGCAAATATTTCTAGTAGACTTAAGACTGCGAGTTAGCTTTCAAAGAGTTGAAAAAGCATTTCAGGAGGTAATGAACTCTTTCAGATGTCTCTTTTTTATCAGGGATTCAATTTTAACATGGAAATGGGCAGGATGAGGCATCAAACAAGATGCTACTATCCACCCTAAAGAAACGACTAGAAAAGGCCAAAGGAAAACGGGTAAAATAATTACCTGGAGTCCTATGGGCATAAATAACAACAATTTGAGCCCCTATGGACTTAACATCACTCTCTTTCATCAGCTGAAATCTCAGTAAAAACATCAAGAACAAGTGGAAATTTTGAACAATAAAATGACAAGTTATTAATGTAGGCATTGGATGAAAAACAGGAAGCATAGAAAGCCACAACAATTAGACTCGGACAATACCAACAAATAGCGGCTCAACACTACAACAAAGGTGTAAAGCCAAGAAAATTCCAAGTTAGAGACTATCTGTTGAGGTAAGTATTTCAAAATACACAAGAACTCAACACAAGAAAGCTCGGAGAAAATTGCTAGGGACCATATCAAATAAAAGAAATAGTTGAGTTCAAAATATGTCTTTTATTTTAAGAGTTCAAAATACACAAGAAGTCAATAAATTCTTTTTTTAAGCATCAATTTATTTATAATATCAATAAAGCCAATTTCAAAAACTAATTTTTTTTGTCTATCGGAAATGAAGTACAAGAATCCTTTCTATAGGGAGTACAATACAAAACCTAAATCATGGGATTATAAAAATAATAATAATAAAAAAAAAAAAAGCAAACAAACAAACAGTCTTATCAAAATTGGTCATGTCATGCCTTTGGCCTATCAATGGGAAAGTATCAGCCACCCAAACTACGAAGAAGCCTAAGAACAAGCAGAATTCCAAGAAGAAGATGAAGCTTTCATGACCAAAACTTCATCGACAGACGGTTTAAAGACATCCCAGAATGAAAAACCTAGTTTCTTGAAACTTCCCGTGTTTATAGCACCTGGTAAATTTTCCAAATTTGGATTATGTTGATGAGAGGCAAGCTCAAAATTGACTTTTCATGTGGGTAAGTTTCAGTTGGATATTTATCTGGCGTAGTATAGAAGTCGTTAACACGAGTTCACAGCCTGGCAGCACATCCATTTCTGAGTTGCGATTTTTAAATTATGGACCTTTTACTGTAACTTTTTAATTCTGGATCACTTGAGGCTAGCTCAACAACTTACCAGACTTCAATTATTAAGTATTTTTTTTTACGTGAGATGATATTATTTGACGTATGGGTGTTGATTTGTGAGAATTTTACACATAAAATGTCATAATTTAATGTGTGTTTGAGCACCAAAACAGATAAAATTGATTTGTAATGATGAGGGAATAGCTTAAACATGCTTGTATCTATAAAAGGGCCCATTTTATGCAGACCGAGGTTCCATTTTCGTTAGAAAAACCCTAGTCTCCTTTTTTCTCTCCAAATTTGCAACATCTCCCTCCCCACCACCAAGCCACCTTCAAACCTCTATAACTTCATTATTTCTTGGAGTTAGAAGGCAAATGTAGTACTGTTGGAAAGTTTGTGTGACAAGCTACATAGCCATACGATTTTGTTGTTAGAAACTCATTGGAAACTAGCAAAAAATCGTAGCAAAGTTTTGCACCACCAGGGACATCCACAAGACAATGCTAAACCACCGCTGGCCAATAGAAGCAACCCACATGCCACCCTGCGCAATTTCACTTCCACCCAAGCTCACCCACATCGGTAGCTGCCATCAGCGAGTGGGCTGACACCATTCCCACCATTCAACTCCCCTCTCACTAGAGACCAAGTCCATGATGGTTCCCCAGCTCAAAAATGTTGGCAACCATCACATCAAACTCCTTATATTTGTCCAGACTTCATCTTGTTTGTTGATCTCATCGGCGGCGAATGGGTATTCACAGCCGGTCACAACATGCTCAATGGGTCATGGGCAAGCCTCGATCTTCTGGTAGCAATTCCGGTCACCAATGGCTTGGAATCACCAAATTGAAGGTAATTTCTTGCTTCCCTTGTCTTTAATTTCATTTTGGTGTCAAGATTGCTAATTTTGGACGTGTATTGGAGAAATTCCTATATTCGACCGAAGGTCGAATTGGAGATCATATGCAAATAGTCTCCATATGAAATTGACATTCAGTTAGATTACCAGTGACCCTGAGAGACTAATCAAGGTTCAATTTCAAGAAATTTTGGAAAAAATTAGGAAACTTCAATTTCAACCTAGGTTTGGTGTCAAAATAGAAATTAAATTGTAATCAAAAATCAAAAATCCAGTGGTCAACTTTGAGTAATTCCTAGAAATCAAAAATTTTCAATTTTGGGTATTTGACCGAGATGGGCATTTTCATATTTAATGAAATTGAGAGAAATTTTAGCAATTAGTGATTTAATTATATAATTAGGAACTCAGGGGACTACTCTTAGTCTTTAGTTGATTTTTCAATTATTAAAAAAAAAATTGGTGAATTACTTTAGGTGTTTGCTCATAGTCAAAAGTTTATTCAGAGATCCTGCAGGAGCACACATATGATCTATGAATGCAATCTTATTTTCTAAATGATTTTTGAAAAATTGCTTAATTATTGATTGATGGTTTCATTTCATACTAATTGCAGATTTAATTGCATATTATTATCTATGTATGACATCGGTATTTAAGTATAAATGGTTTATGAGTTTTCGAGATTTAAAATTATAGAAATTTTATTGAATTGGACTTGAGTTGCAATTTTCTGAATTGTTTGGTAAATTGGCAATTTTAAATAAATTTGGGCATTTGTGCAATTTTACAAAGTTTTGGGTTAGTTTGCAAATAAAAAGTTTTTGAATAATTTAAGGTTTGATATAAAGGACGTACCACACATTACAGGTGCTATATATTATGAGACTATGCGCTATATATTAGCCACCCTCTACTCAACCTACAAGCAAGAGAGATGATGAAATTTCGGCATCAATGCTTTCACAATTATTGAAATTGAGAGAATTTTTGGAATTAGTGATTTAATTATGTAATTAGGAACTCAGAGGACTACCTAAGCCTTCAGTTGATTTTTCAGTTATTAAAAAAAAATTGGTGAATTATTTTAGGTGTTCGCTTATAGTCAAAACACTACGCCAAAAACCCTAATCGGCGACACTAAATGCGCGACGAAGCAAAAAATTTGCGTCGCGATAAACTAACGGCGACACAAATATAGTGCGTCGCCTTTATTTGAACAAAATAGCGACGCACCCACGTCGCTAAAATGTGCGTGAAATCAGCTGTCGCGACGCGCGATCGAAAACC